>JAOTQR010006577.1:0-18558 GCA_025774065.1 Solanum ossicruentum | reverse complement strand
ACTTATGCTTCAGTGAAAAGACTGATTGATTAATATTTGATACAATCAGAGTTTGTGGATACCATCAAAGCTCAGAGTTTAATAGATAAGATTGTGAAACTTTAATAAATAAGATTGTGACTTTTATAATTTTCTCTTTATTGTATTTTTTTTAAAAAAAAGCATAACTCTATATGATGTTGATATGATATGAATATATCGATAGAGTACTACATATGATTCAACTCAGTCATATATGATACTGATATAATATAAATAAATTGACAAAGTATCATAGAGAATTAATTCATTGTACTGATGTTGATATTATGTTGATATCATACACGAAATAAGGAAGGAGAAAGTAAGTAAGCGGATAAATAGTGTGGGCCGCTAGCCCGTTAAGTTTAAGTAGATAGGGTTGGATTCATCTTTGGTAATTTTACGATTGGGTCTATTTTGATTAGTTTTCCTTTTATATATTATTAAAAAAAAAACATCTATATATGTATGTATGTGTTGTGTCATGAACAGCAAGTTAAGCCTTGCTTTATTCTATTTAATGGTATTAAAGAAATTTTACTGTTATATATGGTGGATGAGATAGATATAATCAAAACTCTATCAGAATCTTGAAAGTGTTGAGCCACATGCATTTTATGGAAAACTCAAGACTCTTTAGAATTGTGAATTTCTAATTATCACATGCACTTGATATATTTTTTTTAATAAACTTTTGAGTCTGGAGCCCTTATTATTAAATCAAAAAGAAATTACAAAAGTTTGATCCATAGGCGCAACCCATCCGGCACACAAAAAGGACCCTACATAATAGGATGTTCTAGTGTATTCTATACTCCACTTTCCTAATCTTGTCTTTCCCATTTCGGCATTTGTCCATTCCTTTCCCAAGTCGACCCTCTGATAGTTTTGCAGATGGTGATGATGATGGTCATTGTGCTCCTAATGTTGTGGTAAGGGCCCTTTTCCATCTTGTTGTTGCTTGTTCTTCTTCCATGGCTAACCTGAGTTCGAATCCACCAGTGAAGGTTGTGATGCTCTGTCTTGGTCGTCTCCTTCTCGAGTAGAACATAAGATCCAGATCAATATCAAGATAAATCTTTGAGCTCCTTGAAACATTTGACCCAATATCCTCCTTTCACCTTGCTTAATCTGTCTGTGATCTTGTGCAGGAGGTAATATTCAATCCGTTATACTATTTGCATAGTCATTTCTATTTTTGGAACCTGAAGATGCAGATCCATAGGTCTTTTTTGTAGGATGCACCAGCATACTATTTTGCTCCCACCTGATGTATGTAAATCTTTTATCTGTGCTAGGTAGAAATTCTCATATGTAAATCTCTGTGACTTGAACATTTGTTTTTTGTACATGTATTCTTTCTCCAGCTGCTACCTATACTATAACTGACGCCACTATCATGTGAAAGTGTTTTGCACTGATATTCTCAAATTAGGTAGCTATGATTTATTTGTGTTAAGTATTCTTTTTGCTAAGCTTGGTAAATGAAAAAAATAAATTATACTATTGTGACCCATTTGTTGTGTGTATGTTTGCCATAACGTCTGCCAGACAGTTTGCTTCCATGTATATGTGTTGTATCTGTGTGTTGCACTCCCCTAGTATCTACTCAACTTTCTCCACAAGGTGTATTATCTCCCAAGGGACTTTTTCTTCTTTCCGTAGCACTTTCGTTAGGCATAAAGAATTAGATTCTAGGATGATGTTTCCAAATCCTTGCATTTGCAGTAAGTTATTGCCTTTAAAATGACAGTGGCTTCTGCAAAATACTAGTCCCAACCCCAGTGAAATCTGCTTTAGCATGTATTAAGTCTCCATTGTCATTCCTTAGGCAGAAAGCATAGGAATAGGTCTTGGGTTCCCTTTGCAAGCACAATATGTGTTGCATTTTACCCACCTATATCTGGTGGCTTTCAATTAACCAACCTATATTGGAGAATTGATCTCTGATTTTATAAGAAATCAAAGCAAGCTCCCCAAATTATAGGCACATTTTTTAAGTGACGAAAGGACAATTTAATCAAAGTCTCTGTAAAGTTTTGTCACAATTTTGAATAAGTTATCTGAGGAAATAGGTTTTCCATGTCTGGTGTTTTCCTGCTTTTTCATAATTCCCATACTATAATGGCAGGAATAACATGTAGAACTCTATTCCCTCTAAGTCTATCTACCATCCTCCACCACTTGTATATGTTGTTGAGCACTAAACGACCTTGATTGTGAAACATGCACAATAAGCAAAATACCTCCACAGTCGTGAAAACTACACAATAAGCAAAATACCTCTATCGTTTTTGGACTGTGGGGGCTGTTAGAAATAAATGATCTAAAGTGTCCTCCACCCCATAGTCACAACACTAACACCTGAAAACAATTGGAATGCACATCTTTTTCAGAACATCATTAGTAGAAACTCCTTTTTTTGATCAATCTCCAAATGAAGAAAGCTATTTTGTATGGCATATTTGTATTCCACACATATTTGTGCCAAAATACCTTCTCCATTTTGCTTCTCAATATCTGATAGGCAGATCTGATTGTGAATATCCCATTAATATTGCCTGTCCACTAAGGCTTGTCATTTATCCCTCCAGCCTGTGGTTTAATATTTGTGATTATCGATTTTACCATTTCAGTAGACACTAACTGCTCCACCTTTTCTATTCTCCAAGAGTTGTCCAGAATAAACACTTTTACTTCCACTTTTTCATCTTGAGCATTCTCACCTTCAATGTGGTACAGAGCTCCAGTTCCAATCCAATTGTCAAACCAGAAACTGATATTTGCAGCTTTTATCTCCCACCACATGTAAGGATGTAATTCATCTCTATGCATAGTCATTCCTTTCCACACATGTGATGCACACTTACTAGAAGCAAAGACGGGATGTTGCTTTTTGCAGTATTTGTTACTCATATAGGTACCTCACAGAGTCCCAGTAGATGTTCTGAAATTCCACCATAATTTAGTCATTAAGGCTTTGTTGACTTCAATCAAGGATTTGAAGCCTAAGTCTCCCTCTTTAACTGGGTAATACAACTTATCTCCAAAAATTCAGTGCTTTCTTCTTTCCATACCAGAATTACCCCAGAAAAATCTGGCAAAAATCTGCTGCAATCTCTTCATGACTCTTTTTGGGGAACACAATGCTAATAGCAAATAAATAGGCATTGAAGACAATATATGCTTAATCAGTATGATTTTTCCTTCAAAAATCAGGAATTTGTTCTGCCAGAATTCAATTTTTCTGGATATTTTCTTAATGATGTCTTCAAAAATGGCATTTCTCTTTCTTCTATAATAAATAGGGTATCCCAAGTATGTGAAAGGAAATTCTCCTTGTCTAATTTCCGTCAACTTTTCGAGTCTAATAGTGTATATTAAAGGAGTATTCTTATGCAAGTAGTATACACTTTTAGATTTGTTCATAAGCTGACCTGACACCCTTTCATATCTATTCAAAACATGCATGACCTTGATGACATAACTCTTATCTCTAGAATAAAATAGAATAGTGTCATCTGCATATGCTAGATGATTAATTTCAAGACTTCACTTTGGGAGCCTGTACCCTATGTAGTCCTTATCCTTATGCAAATTATTTAAACTTCTGGACAACATCTCAGCAGCAATGATAAATAAAGTAGGGGACAATGGATCACCTTATTTCACATCTTTGGAGGATTTAAAAAATCCATGGTTCTGGCCATTTATGAGGATTGAGTACCAATTATTAGAAACAAGCCTTCACATCATATCCATTATCATTTCTGAAAAATCAAAGGACCGGAGGACTTTGATTAAGAATATCCAAGATACCCTATCATACGCCTTAGCCATATCCAACTTTATCACCACATTGACATCCTTCTTTCTTTTGTTAATGTCTCGAATGATCTCTTGTGCTAAAAACACATTCTCCACAATATTCCTTCCCTTCACAAACCCTGATTGATCAAGTGAAATAATTTTTGACAGCATCTCCACCATTCTCTCATGAAGTACCCTAGAAATGATCTTGTTGACAAAATAACTAAGGCTAATAAGCCTTAAATCTGAACAAGTCTTGGAAAACTCCTTCTTAGGCAGAAGGACCAAGTTTGTATATGTGACAAATCTTGATCGTTTATGCCCACAGAAAAAAGCCTGGACCACCTTGGTCAAATCATCCCTTATAATGTCCCATGTTTTTTGAAAGAATAATCCAGAGAAGCCAACTGGACCTGCCATACTGTTCCCATTTAGAGCTACAATGACCTGCTTCACCTCATATTTTTATGGCAACCTGGTCATTCTGTCATTATCAGCTTTAGAGATCAATTTTGGAATACATTCAATCATAGAAAAGTCTTGCACAACAGACTCTTCCATATGTTGACTACTAAAATGACTGACAACTGCCTCTCCAATGTTGTGGTTAGAACTCAACACCTCTCCCTATTCTGTTGTAATCTCAACTAGATGCAGCTTTCTTCTCCTACCTTGAACAAAGCAATGAAAAATTTTGGTATTCTTGTCCCCCTGGGCAAACCATATAATACCAGACTTTTGCTTTCAGAAAGCTTCTTCCAATTTGATGGACTTTTCAATTCTGCTTCTATTTTACTAAATTTAGGCCTATTCTTAGGAGACGGGTCCACTTCCAATTGCACCTCCTTTATTCTAATGATGTCCTCCAAAGTAGCTTTCTGGATAAATATATTGTCAAACTCATTCTTGTTTTACACTGTCAAAGCCCTTTTTACCCTTTTTCAGTTTGGTGTGAAATTTCAAGAATACATCTCCAGTAAAACCAATTTTCTAATTTTGCTTTACCACATCAATAAACCCCTTATTCTTACAACAAAAACTGAGAAATCGAAATGGCTTTACAAAAATCTCCGCTTCTGAGTTACAGTACACATGAACTGGTGCATGTTCTGATCGCTGTCTAATAAGATGTTGAACTTTTGTTGATGGAAATATTTGTAGGAATGCAAAATTAACCAGTACACTATCAAGCCTCTGGAAAATACATGCCTCATTTATCCTTCCATTCCACCACATAAATTTACTAACAGATAAATGGACTTCATTTAATCCACAATTGCTTATGCACTGAGCAAAGTCCACAACTTCCATCTGAGTGAACTCCAGACCGCCAAGCTTTTATTTTTTGTTCAGAATATTATTGAAGTCGTCACCCACCATCCAAGGAGTACTGCCTACCTCAATGTTTTCCAGTTCTCCCATAATTACAGTTGGTCCAAAGCAGAACATCTGGCATATATATAAGACATAAAGAAAACTTTAATGTTATACATGAATTTCATAGTAATTTGTTGTAGGGAGTCAATGATAATTGAACCTTGCCATAAACTATTTCAAAAAATTCAAATTTTTCCTAAACAATTCACCATCGCATTGTCAAACCCCAATCTTCTTCTATAATCATCTATATTTGATGGATCCTGAAAAGGTTCTATTAATGCAATGAAAGAATATTGTTGCCTTCTATTTTGATCAATTAGTCTCCCAAAGACATTTTAGGTGTTAACTGATCGAATATTCTAATAGAAAACTTTATCAGTCATTGATTACAACTTGTGGATCCCTCCTTATTGCTCCTTGTGCAAACCTATAGAGGTATCTTTGGCTTGCCCTCCTTCTTCGACTTCAAACTATTGGTATGCCTTGGAGATAAGCCACCTGCATTGGTGACATGTAAGATATTATATTCTATCCCTGCTTCCTCATGATCCGTACTTTGTTGTCCACTATCGACTCCATTCACATTGTTTGAGTCCCTTCATGATCCGTACTTTGGCAGCCACCAGATGGGGAACTTGTGCCAAGTGACAGAGCAAGTTCCCCATCTGGTGGCTGATCCTTCCTCCCATCATCTGTATGACTATATCTAGATGAGATTGCCTTGCCTATGTTGGATACCCTTTGCTCACCATTTATAATATCTTGGTATCCATCACCGTCTTTCTCTGTTGAAGTTTGTTATTGTGCATCATGCCTAACATCATCCTTTCTTTTAGAACCCATCTTGTGTACCCTATTAGCAGACATTGTGTGTGATTGAGCCACCAGTTTGCCATCAGACTTCCCTGTGAAAGACTTCCCATGTTTTTGTGCCAGTTTTAGTCTTAGAGCATCCGCTGGAGCGGGATCTTTCGATGAATCAGTCTTATCTTTATTTTTTCTTCCTCCTTATTTTGTGTATCCCCAAGCTTTTCATATTTGTTTTGGACCCTAGCCAAACAGAGTCCACCTGTTCCTTTCATCCTTTATTATTTCTTTTCTTTTTCTCCTGAAATCCTTCTTCTTGCTTCTCCTCAGTTATCCCAGCCTTAGGAGTCCCCTCTACTTTGTCAGTTTTCTTGTCCAATTTCGTAGGGTCAGCGTCAGTTTCTATCCCCTTCTCATTCTTTTCCTCCTTCAAGTCCTTATACAGCTCTGGATGTTTGATATAATATTGCTCTTCATTGTGTCCTTGGATCATACATATAGTGCAATATTTTGATAGGTAATCGTATTTTATCCGAATCCACTTATCAATTATTTCTCCACTCGCTTTTCATATCCCAATTTTAATGTGTTTTGGGAATTCTCCCAACTGATCCACTTCAACCTTGACCCTAGTACAATTAGGCTTAGTCTGATTCTTTGTTGTCATATCCACTTGTAGAGGTTTTCCAACTGCAGCAGCTAGGGGGAAAACTACCTCCTCCCCAAAAATATTTAGGGGTATGATGGGAATGAGATCCATGCTATGACCGTCGATGTTTCTTGTCAAAATTAAACATGGGATCCCACTTCAGAGTTCTCATTGGGTAAGATCTACCTCACTGTGTGATGTAAAACACAGGCTTCGACAATTGGTGAACATAATCCTCCAATAGTGTAGCCCTTATCAAGATGTATCTATTGCTAAGCAATTCAATTTTATATTCTCCTTTTAACTCGCATTGCTTTGGTATCGATTTTCGTAGGTCTTGGATCTCTTGTCATCCATATGAAAACTTTCTCACAACAGCATACTGGAGGCTTTCGTTGATGATCATTTGATCAATCTCTGGTTGATCCCACACCACAATAGGTTCACCATGCAAGTAGGTTATGGGCTTCAAAGGAAGAATTTTGACTTTTGGGGGCTGTGGCTTCAGTAAACTGGCGTATGTCAACGCAGGCTGACCAGCCAGAAAAGGTTGATCGCCGACCAGGGTGACCATGCTAGTGGCAGTAGTCAACAATGATGGCGGCGGTAGGGTTTAGAGTCGAGAGCATTTTTCCTCTTTTCTTGTGAATTGTGTTTGTCTATGCACTTGATATGCTTGACTTTCTACCAAATTATTTTTAATTAATGTTCAAATGACAATTTGGGTTATTCTAACTCGCCATATTCATCCACCCTATCCCAAGTCTCAGTTACTAAGCGGATTCATAGTCCAAGCCTCTTAGTCCAAAGAGGGGGAACCCCATCGTGCTGGCTTGGTATGGAAGGAAGGCTATATCGGAAAAACTTTTACGCAGCTTGATTTGCACAAGCTTAATGCTTATGAATTATAATTTTAACCATCATTGCTATTCTTCTTACTATGTTTAAAATGGGAACCCACTACCAAATTAATTCAAATATAATAGCAATAAAAACTAGAGTTCATGTAGACTATTCAGAGGAGATATGCAAATCAATGATCTACTGTTTGTTTTTGGTTGGTGAGTTTTCTAATCAAATTTTAAAACGCCTTGAAAGGTTAAAAACTGTATCAATACCAAAGTAGCATCAATAGCGTTAGCTGAATTGTCAACTATCAACGTTGCACCAAATTGAGTCAAACTACACCACCACGTTAAAAGGAAAAGATGCAATGATTGAAGACAATTATTTGACAACTCTCTCCTTAAAAATCGTGCAATTTCTTAGATTGAATTATACCCAGAAGTCATTTAATTATTTACTTGTATTGCAGAAAATGCACCTACTACCTGTTGCAACCTAATGTAATAAAGAAATTGTGATGGAGATTTGCAATTCTCCACGTTAGCCCTTTTGTTTCTTTACGTCTGATAGAGACTGTAATTACAGTAGATATTGATATTTAATGGTGACATCTTTTACTATTTTTTCCAAACCAAGATGCAGAAGATCAAATATTTTAGTTATAGATGTTGTAATTATGTTTTGTTAAGTAATTGAAATTTCATACCAAAAATAAATATATATGCACACATGTTTGGTATATTTATTGAAGATGTGGTAAATTTTACCAGCTGTGAATGTGATATCTTTCTGAATTTTAGATATTCAATGGCTGTTTCTAGAGATATTTTGATCAAATCAGTGAGAAAAAAATATTTTTATTGGAAAATTTTGGAAGTTTCTCATAATTTCAGGAAAAATCTATTATCTACTATGCATTTTTTTAATAAGTTGTTCAGTGAAAAATAATAATTGTTAACTATTGATTTTGTACAAAGGTTAGAAAGCACTAAATAATAAAAATGATTTTATCATATCATCTTTTAAATATAATAAATATAATATTTTGAAAATTATAATAGAAAAATAATCATGATTATTAATAAAAATAAATACAAAATAAAATGTAAAATTATTTCTTAAGTTTATAAAATAAATAAATATTATTTTATTATAATAAACAAATAAAAATAGAGAGAGCAAGTTAAGTACACCAGAAAGCCAGCCATTTAGTTTCTGCAAGTTCTGATATGAACTTTACAAACTTATTGTTTGTTGCTAATTTTTTAAATAAATACACACATTTATTAATTATGTATACGGCGGCGGATGTGTTTAGATAATAAGATTCTTCTATTAAAAAAATTTTAATTTGAGTTTGAGTTTTTAATCCTTTCTTCATAATTTTTGTAGGTCATTTGATTAAATTAAATTATAAAATTATGTTTTTATATTACTTTTTTCTAATTTATTATCAGTCAAGATTTGGTTTATAGCTTCCATGTGATACTTTGTTACTTTAATCCCAATACTTTTTAATATTAATTGTGAATTGGAATATAAAAATTTTAACCTTTTGTTTTAAAAGAAAATCTTATATATTTGAAAAATACTTAAAAAAATATTGTAAATTATATCTATAAATCTGTATCTATATCTATACTATTTAAAAGTGTAAAGGCCTTTAGAAATATTGTTTGAACTTTTTATCATTTATTAAAAATCTCTTCGTTAGATAAAATCATCTTTTCACTATTTTTTTATTATTATTTAAACATATTTATAATATTGAGTTTTAGAATATATGGAAAGAAAAGATAAAATTAATTAGGACTTCTAGTTATAGAAAGACTCGTAAATCTTCCTTATTTGATAAGACTTCTAGTTCTTTCTTATCTTAATCAAGAAAATACAGTCTCTAAGGACAATTTAATTTACCGTGAGTTCTAATTAGTGATAACCTTTATAAATAAATAATTTATCAAAATTAGTGAATAATTTATCTTTTTATAAGTTCATAATTAAATTTAATTTTTCTCTGTAATATTTGTTATCAAACGAGGTATACACTTTGATCACGCGCAAAACACGTACATAAGACTAGCACTACATGAAAAGTGTGAAGGCTCTCAAAAATGCTATTTGAAATTTTTGGCCCCTATTAAAAATCATCTTTTCATCATTCTTCTTTAATTATTATATTATTATTTTAATAATATTAAATATCGACTAAAATTAATAAAGATATTAAAAAATTAAACCCTTCCCTAATTTAAAGCTTAAAATTCGTATAAGGGTAAAGTTTGTATGATATTTTTTATTAGGTTTCCTTCTATATTTGAGGATGATAATTCTTAGTTTTTGACACGACCCCATCCCTATCATGATGGCGCCTGTAGATACCATCTACAAGCAAGCTAATTACCCAAGTCACTGGGTACCTCTCCTCGCTCTCTAGTCAAATCATAGCCAACACCACAATATAAATAACCGAAACCTACTAAGAACTTGGAAGTCAATTGTACGTAGATACTATAGACTTAAAATAAAATATACATATCTACATATATAACTAAAATGACCATCTACTAATACAATCTAAACTACATATATAAGGTTAGTGTCTGATTACAAAAACGATCGTCAAAACAGAACGAGACTGCAGAATATCCAGAGTTGTTGAAGCTCCCCAATGTTTCCTGAATCTCCTGTGAACCCCTAACTCCGCGATTGCGGCTAGTACTTGGACCTGCACCATGGGAAGATGCAAAAAATGTAGGGGTGAGTACCGGTAACAGGTACCCAGTAGGCATCATCGGCCGACCAAGTGAAGTACAGTAAATATAGAAGCCTCAAATATAAAGAACTGCAGTAAATGTAGCAAATCTACTCTGATCGCGGAGTAAGCATGTCTAGAGAATCACTGAACCCCAACTGAACCAACCCAAGTAGTGTGCAATGATATTAACTGACAAAACACAAGTAGGCCCAAACCACAACTATCGCCAGACTGAGACATAGTATTGTACGCCGATGTAAGGCCCTAATATCTATGCCTGCACACCGACTGGGCCCCCGTAAACCCAGAAAGTATACCCACGCACAATCTAACTAATAGAATCACCACATAAACCATGAAATCACCACGGAACCCAACTCCCAATATTACATAATCTAGGGGTCATCTATATGTAGGTGTAAGGCCTTAGTGTCTAAGCCTGGACGCCCCTTGAGCCCCCATAAGTCCAAAGGGTACACCCAAACACAATCGGGGTGTGTCTAGGTGTGTGGATCCACAGGAAATCAATCGAGTCCTTGACTTATCCAGTAACCAGCATCACACGAGGCCTCGAACCCCTAATAGTCACACAGGGCCTCGAACCCCCTTCTCGACCTAGCCTCCAGTCGGGGCAATCAACCAGGACCATGTATATATAACGGTGGGATGTATCTTCCACCGGGAGAAGAATCCCCCTAACACAATCAGTAGGGCCTCGAATCAAAGAATAATCAACTAGGCTTCAAACCCAGGAATAGTCAACTGGGCCTCGAACCCAGGAATAGTCAACTGGGACTTGAACCAAAGAATAATCAACTAGGCCTCAAATACAGGAATAATCAACTAGTGCTCGGACCTAAGAATTAGCATCCGCCACCCGACATCTCAGTCATGGTCACCACACTCAAACCATGGGGCACAACTCCCGGGTCTCAAACACTCGGACGTGACCACCGGAGCTCGAATACCGATGGGGAGCATCATTTGGGCTCGAGGTATTGAACATTCCCTCATTCAACCAATCTGTTTGGATCCGAAACTCCAAAGTCATATCATGCCTAGAGTGAATGTACGCGATGACACTCACGACGTATATGTACCACACAATCCAATCCAAACATCTGTATATCACCATCCCTCAAATAACACTAGCGAACCCCAATCTTAAATAAAGATAACAAATGCACAAGGACTAACAACTGTATACAGAAGTATATGACTCACAGACTAATGTTGGGTCATGCCCACCCAAAGCCAAATATACAACATTCCATTCAATCACGAGTACTTTGAGTAAATATGGGTTTCGAACCCAAGAAAATCAATCAGCGGCCCTAGCCCTGAATATGTATCACTGGGGTCTCAGACCCAAAATATAACCAAGTGGTACATCACAAGTATCCAGAACAACCAAGTCTAGTAGAGTCATATTCATACCAGAATCAGTCCAATATATGACTGTATCATAGGTATCCCGAACAAATTCTCCTATCGAAATCATATCTATACCATATTCAATCCATAGTGCAGTATATAATCAATAATAGTTTCACAGCTAGCATATCTCAGTAGCATCAGGCTACACATTCATATAAATAGGATTTAAGCCAGAATACATACTTGTCATAAGGCATTAGCCCATATCCAGCCTTTACCAGGCCTTATCGTGGTTCTATAATGCTAGAACTCAGCTACTTTAGTGATCACAACTAGTACACTTCAGAACAACCACACGTATCCAAAATAATTGTAGTTACCCAATATGCTAAGTACAACGACTATCCAGGAAGACAAATGTTAAACAAATCATGACAATAATGTTAAAATGTATAGTAGGAAATATGACTAACAATCATCCTCACGACGTATACACATATCCTACTGAGGGCTTCCAACCATAAACAACTCCCAATATACATGTATTTCAGTTCATTCTAGAGGTAAGGAAAACCTAGCCTACCTGAAAGGTGAATCCACGTTCTCCAGATTAGTCCACATGATTTTACCCTGTCTGACCACCTCTAAATGTTGCTCAGCTGTTAAAATATGAATCACAATATAAACACGACTATTTAGACTGTGATATCTCGAGAAACGGAGAAGAATAGATCAATTGCGACTAAATGGAGAAAGTGGAGCCCATGCCTGAAATACAAAATCAACTATCGTAAAATGATTCTCACGTCACCCTGAGTCTATAGCCAAAACTTGACCTCAAAATGAGGCTCAGAATAATCAGAAACCGCCCAAAAACAAATGACATTTCTTATCGAAAAGTAACATATACATACTACAGCTTCTCGGCCTAATTTCATAAAAGTATCATCAAATTAACTGAATCTGAATATACCACGATGTAAGTCTCAAAAAGTAGTATATTTAGACTCAAATTTCACTTAATTTCGATAAGAAACGGTTGTGATATCACAAGTCGAAATTTTCCAAAGAATTCTAACATAATCCGCAGCTATATTAATATTTTCACACTAATGAAGGTCTATCAATTAATTTTGACATTATCAGGATATACGCCTCGCGAAAACACATAGAATAGATCAAAAGTTTACCAAAATCAGATTCAAAACGGATAAGAAATCACACGTCGAAGTTTCTGTAAACATACTCAAAATACAGCTAAAAAACAGGGATTTTTACCTCAAAAGACATGCCAAAATCAGTTTCCAACACTTTGACAATGTTCTATTTAAAAATTACACAAATTACGCTTTTGAATCACCGAAATCAAATTAAAAATGGGAGAGAAATCACGGCTCAAAATAGTATGTTTGTCACTTTCCTTTTCTAGAAATGTTTCCAAATATATATCACACTTTTCTTTTTCTTTTTCTTTTTTATTGCACAACCTGCCACATGGTAGCTCATGGTTGGGGCCACGTCTATAACAATCCCGAAATTTTGTCTACTTGAGTTGGAATAGAGTAGGAAAATTTAATATATATATATATATATATATAAAATGTATTTTAATATTTTTATATACTCTTGGTGGCTCATTTTTTTTATTCTTAGGAGAAGTTGCTTCCTGTACTCAAATTGAGTGCATTTTCCTTTCTGCAGCACTCACTCTTGTCTCGATTAGTGCCCCAATAATTTTGTCCACTCTTGATAATACCCCTATTATTTATTTCCTTGGTTAAGAGCATTCTGCTTCTATTTAAGGAGGGCAGTTTGCTCATTTTGAGAAACATCAGTAGCCAAGAAAACATAGGCAAAGCAGAGAGACATATAGATTTTATATAAGAGTTCTGTTAAGTTGAGGGGAGGGGGTTTATTGCGTGGAGTTTCGACAATTTTATTGTAAGTTACTCCTATTTTTCTAAGTCTTTTATAACATGATATTTTATAAATGAGTTTATTTTCGTGTACTTTTAAGTACTTCATTATGAAAATTTTATTTTGATGGTTCAAAGTTAAGTTGAGGTGTAATAATCTATGTGACTAGATTGCGGTGATAGGGATTTCACACAAAAAGGGAAGGCCAAAGTGTTAAAATTGACCGTGAATTGACTAAGACAAATGGACTTTCAAAAACTTGGTAATTCTCGTAGAATTCTCAAAAATTTCCTTTCTCCTACGTGTGATATGTGAAATATTTTAATATTATAAGAAACGAGATGATTAAAAATGTGAATGTGAGTTGACGTATTATTATGGTACTTGAATTGATAAACACGGTGAAGTGATGAGAATTATATATATTTTTGATATATTATTGTGATTGGAAATAATGAGTGAATGTGTTTGTGAAATTCATATCATATTCATTCATGACATGCATATTTGCATTGATTCGAGAATATTGATAAACTAAGATATAAGAAATATTGGGACCGAGGTCTTTACCGGTCGAGATGCCGAGGTCTTTGTCGGCGAAGTTATAATGATATTGGGACCGAGGTCCTTACCGATCGAGATGTGAGGCCGAGGTTTCTGCCGGCAAATTTATATTGTGAGCTGAGGTTTCTGCCAGTGAATTTATGATGATATTGTGATGCCGAGGTTTCTGTCGTCATGTTTATGATGATGATGTGACACAGAGGTTTCTGCCGATGATGATGTGATGTCATAATTGCATAAGGCATTGCATTTCACCCTTGCATACCATTACATAGCATGGTGTTGTCATTATGATTGATTGTGCCTTTAACTTGTGCCATGGAAACTGTGATATAGTGAAATACTATCTTATTGAAATATTATATATTGCTGGGTCGGAATAACCTGCTGTGCAGGAGGGAGTCGTGGATATCAACTGGGATGAAAAAAGTTTGTGTATTCTATTAGACTTTCTTGTTTTGTTAGTTGACTTGTTGGGTACCGCATGGTATTTGGTACTCACCCCTTGCTTCTACGCTCGTGTAGGTGGTGAACGCGGGCAGTGAAAAGTAATTCTTTAAAGCTTCGAGGATTCTCAGGAGGCGTAAAGAGGTAGCTGTTATCATCTGGTTGACTCTCTTGTTCCTATTTCTTCTATACTTATTCTATTTGAGAAGAAGGATAATTTGGATTTGTATTTCTTTGATTTTCTGTATTTCTAGTGGCTTGTACGCGTGACAACCAATCCTTGGGTGGGATTTAAGTTTATGAAAATTCTCCATTTTAGTTATTATTTTCGTTAAAATGCTTCCGCACATTATATTTATTTCTCTTTTGAGTTAAGGTTGACTTGTTCTGGTGGGATTGAACAAGTTCCATCACACACAATTTTTGGGTCGTGATGTCACCCTCCACTTTTTTATTTTTAGCAACTGCTCAAACTTAACTTCGATGTTCAGACCTCATTCAAAGTGTGAAAAATATAATTTATATATGAATCTGATCGAAAATGGCATTTTAAACTCAATGGTGAAGTCAAAATTTCCATTGGAGGTCATTTTATCCCAATATGGGTCCAGCTTCCCAATATTGAAGTCTACGGAAGGGACCAAAATACACCCGAAAGTCTTAGGGATCAAACAAATGGTCCTCCAAGACCAAGCTCAACGTTTCAGATCCAAAGGTATGGTCAGAATTTCCATTTTGTGGCACGTTTACCAAAGACGTTGACTGAAGTCAATTATTAACCTGCTCCGATGGCTAAATTTGCAATACTCAATATAATTGCACCGAACATGCTCCTAGCCTAATTTGGCTATTCTGAAGGTGATGAAACCATCAGAATTCTGATCTGAGACCGTTTACTAAGACTTTTATAATGTCACATTTACCTCGAAAGCCCATATAAATGTCAAACGTGTCATCCAACGATTGAACAATCTATGCCAATAAGTCATAATTAATCCACGATCACTCCGCAAATACTCAAATGATCAAATATTCGTAGGATCATCAAAATGACCTAGAGGGTCATTATAGTTTTTCTTTTCAACTATAATTTCTTTTATGGGTAAACTTCGTCAAGACAAGAAAAATACTGCATTTACAATATTTTGAGGATTATTCTTTTTTTTTTTAAGGTTAGAGGCCAAGCTTCTTCATAATGTGCACTCTTGATTTTTTCTCTCTCTCTCTAGGACTTTTTCTCTGATTTTCTTGCAACCAAAACCTAGCTTTCTGACTACCACCAGTCGCCATTGTTGGTGGCTATGACCACTATGTCAACTGGTCAACCCCTTACTAGTGCTGATCAACCTGCACAACCTAACCCTACTGGCACTAAATTGAACTATGCTGATGTGTTGAAGCCGCCAACACCCATAGTGAAGCTAATTCCCATCAAGCCTGTGACATATCTTCATGGAGAGCCCAAACTAATATGGGAGGAAGATAAGATAGAACAAATGATTATGAATGAAAACTTACAATACGCAGTTATTGGTACGTATTGAGGAGAATGTAACATATGGGCATTGAGTGCTAGACATATTCTCTTAGGGGCATCTTGTGTGGGGGACTATGTGAAACTTTTGTCCCAGCAGGCCTTCTACATTGCGCAGCAAAACTGGACATACACAATGAGAACTTTGAAATGGGACCCCCTATTCAAATCGGAGAAGGAAACTATGATTGCAATTGCGTGGATCTCTTTCCCAGTACTCCCCCACAATTCTTTGGCAAGGGGGTTATTTTCTTGCTTGCATCAGCAGTAGGGAAGCCATTGCAGGTAGATATGGCAATCGAAAATTAAACGCCTGAGCTGTACCCATATTAAAGTGGAGGTTGATCTTCTAAAGGAATTTTCTAAGCGGATCAATGAGGGTTTAGGAGGAAATCTAGGGAGATAGTTGAGAAATGGATTAACATCATCGATTATCTGCCAAAGTACTGTAAAACATGCAAACTCCAGGGTCATGATGAAGAAGGATGCTATGTTTTGCACCCGGAGTATACCAATAGAACAAGGATGATGCTGTGGAAACTGAGGATAAAGCAACAATGGATAAGAAAGAGGAGGATAAGGAGGACAAAAATTAAGGTGAGAAGGTACTGAAGAACAAAGATAAATAGAACAAAGGAAATAATAGGTGGCAAAATGGGAAGAGACAGTTGCAAGAATGGAAGGCCAATCAAAAGCAGAAGGGGGTGGAAACTGCCAATCAATTTGAGGCATTAAAGGAGAATGCTGGTGATGATAAGAAAAATGATAGAGGGAAGTCTTGAAAGAAACAACGAATACTAAGCAGTGGGTAAATGAGAAATTTAGAACACAAAATAACAATAAACAAGGGGGTATTAATGAGGATAAAGGGAAAAGGGTGGTCTCACAGGACAAAACAGGTGGTGATAATGACCAACCCATCAATATTGAGGCTGATGGGGGATAGAAGGGGAAGTAAGCAAGACAAATTCACAGGATAAGGGAGATAGTGTAGAAGTAATTGAGAAAGTGCCTGATGTTGGGTCCACCGATAAAGGCACTGATGCTAATACTGATAGTCAAATGTCAGTACATTGGGCACCTAAAGAAGATAAAGAGAAAGTGGTTGATAGTGGAGGGGAAGACATGGAAGAGGAGTCACAAGATTTGCAGGATATACAAAATGAGACATAACTAGACATGCAGAAAGATAGGGGACATACAAAGGATGATGATTATAATGCAAATGTAACTGTTATTGCAAAGGAAGGGGATTTGTCACCTAAACAGGCCCAGGTATTGAGGAGCACAACCACAACAGGGCAGTCTAGAGTTCCTTTACAAGTAAAAACAAGGAGTGGATATAGAATTGACAATGAATTTCAATGATTGAGAAGATTATGTTTTGGAATATTAGATCTATTAAGTCTCAAAAGTCATTTGAGAGATTAATGTATTTAAACAGAAGAAATAGATACTCTTTCATAGCAATCATGGAGCCTTTTCAACCAGCTGAGGAAATGGAGACTTGGGTTTCATAATGCATATTATAATAGTTCATCAAATATATAGACATTTTGGAAGGAGGACTGGGTACAACAGGGGATCAGGGAAACTGATCAACAAGTCACCATCAGATTCTCATGCAACTAGAATTTTTTTAGCCACACATTAGTGTATGCCAGATGTCTTGTTGTGGAAAGATTAGAGCTATAGGAGGAGCTGCAAGATATTGGAGCCACAAATTAGGATTTTTGGTTGGTTGGTGAGGACTTTAATGTTATTCTAACTGAGGAAGAGAAGCAAGGTGGACTGCCCTTCACCAATGTTGAGGGTCAGGATTTTACAGATTGTGTTGCTGCCTGTGCATTGATAGAACTATAGATGTAGCTCTTAGACTTGGTGGACTGGGAGGGTTAGAGAGGAATGTATATTTAAGAGACTAGATAAAGTCCTGGTGAATCAGGAATTTCTACAGATCCTTCTCACAAGTGAAGTTCATCACTTGATCAGACAAGGTTCTGACCATGCCCCTCTACATATGACATGCAATTCCCAAGAAGAGCCTGTGCAAGAGACCTTTCAAGTTTCTTAATTTCTAGTTAAGGCATCATAGTTTTTTGCAAGTGGTGAAGGAAAATTGGCTAATTGACTTTACTGAGGACCCTTTTGCTGAGTTTGTTGCTAAGATGAGGAACGTTAAAAAGGCCTTAGCTCAGTGGAGCAAGGAGACTTTTGGAGATGTCTTTAAAAAGGTGGTGGATTTGGAAGCTCAAGTTCAGATGAAAGAAGCATAGCTGGAGATTTTCCCAACTCTAGAGAGCCGGGAGGAGCTAAACAAGGTGACAGCAGAGCTTAGAAAGCACTATCTTTTTTAAGAAGATTTTTGGCGACAAAAGGCTGGGATGAGATTGTTTGGAGAAAGGGACAGAAATACAAAGTTTTTTCATTCATATGTTAATGGAAGAA
>JAOTQR010006576.1:0-55403 GCA_025774065.1 Solanum ossicruentum | reverse complement strand
ACCAATCATCCAAAACATAATTAAAATTAAACATCCAAAACAAAACATTCAAAAGTATTCAAGAACCAACATAAAAACATTGTATAAAATGAGAACAAAATATCCATAAGTAACAATAAGGATAGGTGTAAAAAACGTCAAACATAAGGTGCTCAAGCACCGGCTTCCATCTGGTCTTGGGGGTCCTGGGACTCAATCTCCTCTTTAGTGGTCTGGGCTGCAGTTATCCTCGAGCTACTTGCTCCCTGTGCTATCTGCCACTCTCATACCACCTCATAAGTAATTTGCTCCTCCAGTGCTGCCACCTCATCATCTATCTTGGGCTTCTTCTAGCTCACAGTGTGTCCTCACTCTTGAGGAGTCTCTTCCCGTGGGCATACGACTAATCATCAAATAGGTCAATCACATCATCACCCTCTGGTACCCCCTCAGAAACTGCCATCGGGGCTGCTAATATCTTTAATAGGTCAGCCTTGAACTTGGCCAACTCATCCATCACAACAACTATGTCAACAGGTCATGCACCCTCAAGTCTCCACTTGCCCCATTTATCCTGGCATTCACTGCATCAACTCTCTGGTCTAAAACCTCTCGAGTGTATGCCTTGGCCCTCTCCTCTGAGTCCTGGACTATCTGACAAACCCAAGGTTTGAGTTGGCTCATCAACTTGCTCAGCTAGTGCTCTGTCTTCGCTAACTTGCACACCAAAGCCTGAAAAGCAAAAGTAGACATAAGAGGATAGTCTACGGAAGCAACCTGAGTAGTAGAAGGTGTTGGTATAGGTGTATTGGAGGATGGCATTGCCTCGATATCAATAGCTAGAGGCTGCTCTACTGCAAGTGGAGTAGAACTAGTGGTAGATGGAGTAGGCTCCTGAGTGTGTGGCTCTGTATGGAATAGATCTATAATAGGAGGAGAAGTTGCTCGGTATAGGGCCACCTGGTTTTAATCAGCCTTAATCAGGCTAGTATCCTTAATGCGCATGGCCTCTACATGTGCGTCCAGGAGGAGGGAGACATGTACCCCGACCTCATTACATAATCTATTTATCAGTATAGGAAAAGGCAATGAGGTCTAGGGACAAATTATTTACTAGTGGATCTGCTCCACCATAACTCAAGCCCAATCTATATCATAGCCAACAAAGATATTGGCTAGCAGTACAACCTGATCCATGTGATCACATTATCCATAAATGTAGTCCTGATGCGCCAACAGATAATAGACCATCAGAATTTCAATGAGAAAGATAGGTGAGACTTCACTATCAGTGCGGTGTGGTTTATGATCTACACAAGCTTGTCACGACCCTCACAGATCTGGCTAGCTATCCACCTGAGGAGCTCAGTCTTCAGATCCACATTCTTCTCACTCGCCGCCCACCGTATCTTCGTTATCTTAGTATCATACTCGGTGGTGGAACGAGGTACCCTATAGCTCGGCTTGAATTGAACCCTCCTTGATAGTCTCCTCTCAGATGTCAACCATCTGACCCCTAAATAGTACTTCCGTAACCTCAACTGATCAATAGCCTTCTTCCCCTTTGGAAGATCCCAGAGAATAGTGGCTTAGTAAGTGGCATAGAACTCCCGAACTAGGTATGGGGCGTACTTGTCCAATCTCTGTGATAGCCTCCAAGTCTGGCACCATACTCAGCCCGGAGCCATTTAGGCTCGACACCTCATGGAATTTCCTGATGGGTTTTCCTTGGCCTTTAAGCTCCAAGCCCTTGTCGTTTATCTTTTTCATGACTTAAATACCCCATCTGGTATTTCTGGGGTCGGTGGAGGTGATAGAAGGATCAGACACATTATGCTGTCTATGAAGCCTCTGGTAAGCTAGTCTTAGAGTGAGACAGAGTTATCTGTGCCATACAATTGTCAGACCCATCATCATCACCCTCCCCCTAAGACTAGGAGGGGCTATCAACTACTATTGGCGTCTGTGTAGTCTAGGCTCTAGTCTGAGGCACATTTGCCTCATGGTCAATGCGAACTCTGTAGACTTCCTAAGACCCTTCTGACTATTCTGTCTCAGACGACTCATCTATCAAATTCTCTAGAAAAGCTGGATAGCATGTTTATCTTTCGGAGGCATCGTACCTGAAAATCAACACCCCATACCACAAAATGAGCACCACAATGCCTTGGTAATCCAGAATCAATCAACAAAAGAAACAAGAAAAACCAAAGAATAAAAAGAGAAACATAGAAAAAAATTCACAGAATCAGTTGTAGGTGTGAGGCACAGGTACGACTTGTAGGGTTACCTATGAGTTGTACAGTAGCCTCATAGTGCCAAGGTACCTAAAAAATATCATTTTGATCATAGATACGAGACTCAGTATGACTCATAGGATAACCTATAAGTCGTAACCTGGGCTCATAGTAGGTATCAAAATATAATTCAAAATAAGATAGGTCCTACGAGTCCTTACTACGATTCGTAGCGGACACTACGAGCTGTAGATGGGTCTTGTATGGCAAGGGATAGGGAACCAGACGTGAATGTTTCCTTCTAAGAAGGACCACTACGACTCATAGGACATCTTACGACTTGTAGATAGTCCTCATATCAGAACATAAAAGGCATGTGTAGTGCGTGTAACCTTGCCACATAAAACAAAAATTAATTCAAATAGAAAATAACAGCATCAAAGTAACGTCTAAACACTATCTCAAGCACAAAAACAATCCCATTACTCAAACATGTTTATGCAAGTCAAAACTTATCCCACAAAGATCTACCAATGATCAAAACAATTAAACAACACTTCCCAATCACCTTAAAGAAATACCCAAGAACAAACGATCCCTAAACTCACAATTATCAACACCAATACACAATCATAGGAGTTTAAAGGGGTTCAAAACAAAGCCATACAATGGGTATCTCAAATGATAAATCATATTCCAAACATATTACATCAACCCAATTCCAATCTCAACATGAATTTACAAATTGATCAACCAACAATCATGCAATACACCCATATGATCAACATGCTAACATCACAATCAACTAACAAAGGTGAATTCACCATTCAAAACAACACTAGGGCAATTAATCAACCAAACCCCAATTCTCATATCTACTAAATCATATTCTCAAGGGGATTCTCAATATCCTCACTAAATACATAATCATCCAACAATATACAAGAATCATAACATGAGTGGCATAATTTAAGCAAGGAAACATACCACTTGGGAGATGAAGAGCAATTAGTCGAAATGAAGGGAAAAAAGGGATACTAAAACCCTAATGTAGTTGACCCGCAGGAAAATCTTATCGAAAAGTGACGTAGATTGATGAAAAAGATGATCGGAATAGTAGAAAAGGTTTAGGGGATTCTTTGGGGGAAGAAACCATTTGAAATAAGAGAAATTAGGGGTCAAATGAATGTTTGATCCCTAATATACTCAACCGGGTCGACATTAAAAATTTTGCAGATCAGGTCTACGAAACTCTAACTATGAGTCATTAGGCTTCCTACAACTCATAGTTCCCAGTCTGGTAGCAGACCTAACACTTAGAAAAATTTAGGATTCATACCTGGGAACTACAAACCCCACTTTGACTCATTGGGAACCCTATGAATCGTAAGGTTGGCTTGTAGTGTATGCTCCAACTTTAATTCATAACTGTTTTCATCTACGAGTCATGATTATGAGTCATAGTGTGCACTATGGCTCATAGGTCTATTCGTAGAGGCTGCTCTGAATGCAGATTTCTTTAAACTCCTAGCTCTTGATTTTACCTGCAAATCACATCTTCAAGCATACCAATCTTCACAAATCCTTAACTGGTTCAATGTCTTAACACTCAAAACTAACATCAATCCACTACCTAACAATTTAAAAAACAAAAATGAACTTAAAACAAGCCAAAAACATAAAAGATACTTGAGTTTCCACCCAAGAAGCGCTTTGTTTAACATTATGGCTCGACTTAGTCATCTTGAGCACTCAGACTTCCTCAAGATTTGGTGAGCTCTTATCACTACTTCTATGATCTCTCCTCTTGTCTTTCTGAATATGCTTTAACTGTTTAGAAACCTGCTCAACTTGGCCGTCGATCTTTTGAATTGCCATTGCTTGTTGATCCACCTTGTAATTTACCTTGATGACATCAAACTTAATTTCTTGAAGCATCTCCTCTTGCTCATTCACTTTTTTCATCAGTTGCTCAAAAATACTCTCAACTTTAGAAGGTTTTTCTGTAACACATTGTTGATGAGGTAGTTTGATCCAATTGTCCACACTATCCGTCCTTGAACTACTAGTGCCTTCCATTGACAAGCTAGTAGAGATAACTAGTTGTTCTTGAAATAACTTATACACTTGAGTAACCACAAACAGTTGTCCATGTACTCAGTAACTTCATTAAATGGTCGCCTTAAGAATGCCCAACAGTCCCCTCCAAATAATGCATCAACATAAAATTATTCTTCAGAACTCAGTGCTGGGTAGAAGCTTGCCACTAGCTCATCATCCGGTATACCATGATTTGTCTTCTTCTCCAAACACTCTTAATATCTACCCCAAGTTTCACCCAAAGACTCACCTGGAACTCTTTGAAAGTTAACAATCATATCCTGTAGTGGATGCTTGTTATACTCTTTATAAAAGTTCTCGAGGAAGACCCTTTGCACTTCTCCCCAGTTAGTGCAAACATCTGCTGGAAGGATAGACTAGCACTCCATAGCTTTGCACCTAAGAGTCATGGGAAAGGTTTGAAGAGCCATGGCATCCCAACCAGGATGTCTTGTCCGAAGCACTCCCCCTCAATGTTTGAGTAAAATTTTGGAGGTGGATGTAAGGGTCTTCAGACTCCTGCCCATAGAACAGGACACATCTTTGCAAGGACTCCAATAAATCACTTGTGATGAAGAGCTTTTGTTTGTCCATTGTGCTAATCAACCTGCAAATAAAACTAAGCAACAAAAACAAAAATAAAAGTAAAATACAAGAGAATCTAGAAATTAACACTTGAATTAACCAATAGTGAAATCAAGTAAAGAACCTAGATATATTCCCTGGCAACGATGCCATAATTTTTTATGTTCACACTCCAACAGTAAAGTGGTCGCAGTTAAGTATAAACCTAACCAGAGGTTAAGGTAGAATTCACAGGGAATATGGGACTTGAGTATGTTGATCCACTACTGATCATTTCAAGCATTGATCACTATATTCTCTAAAACGGGGAGGGGGAGGGGGGTTTGTGATTCAAAATGAAGAACAAAAATAAACACTACACTACTTATGCAAGAAGACAATCAATTTAGGAACAACTTGGGAATTGTGTTCCCTAAGATTCCTTGACTCAATTACCCTAGACAACTTAATCAATCAAGACATTGTACGTAGGATAGTAACTTAGGTTCTTCCAGCAATCTTGTGAAGGTGAAGGTCGAATTTTACCATGGCGCTTGGTCGGCAACCATGGTTTGCCAACTAACTATTACCCATTGTCCCAGTCAACCTCCCCTTGGTCAGGTTTGGTTTATTAGAAGATAACACAACAATCGAATCCTATCATCTACTTCCCTATTCCTATTCATCACTACCTTGGTCGAGCTTATGATAGTAGGCAAAGTTTTGTGTTCACCACCACCAAACAACATTCAAAGTGAAGGGAAATAAATAATACATGCAAGTACCCAATAAAACAAATACACAAAGTCTAGGTTATTTCAAGTCAACTCCTCATGGTTCCCACAACCTCAAGTTGTGGGTGCATAGCTATTCATGGCTAAGGCAGAATCAACAACAATGAATATTAAAGACATGTTTGAGAGATTACCCAAAAACAATGAAGAACAAAAACACCTTGAATCTGAAACCACAAGCTTGGATTAATTGAAGTTGAGCATAATGTGATTTTCAATCCCCCAAAATAGGTCTTCAAAATAAAATAATGAAAACCTACACTAAACCCTAGAAAATTCTCTAAGAGTATTCACAGTTCTCTCTAGAATCTGTGAAGTGTCCCATCCCCTTTTTCAAAACTCTATCATTTACTATTTATACTATTTATAAAAATACCCTAAAAATAAAATAAAAATATAGCTGGCAGTAGCTACGTCTCATAGATACGACTTGTAGAGTGACCTATGAGTCATAATCGGCTTTTCATACTCAACACTTAACATTTTTGACTTGATTGTTTGACCCATTACTACGAGTCGTGGTGTGCTCTACAACTCATAGTGTCTTCTCGTAATCCTAACTTATAGTTCTTGATCCAAACTTCTTGCTCACTGTTTCTTGCTATGAGGGAACATTAAACGAGTCATAGTGAGACTTCCAACTCATAGGTTAGACTCGTATTGCGGATCTTCAATTTGTAATTTCTTAATTTTGCGCACTTATTTTGCTACGAGGGCACCCTACGAATCGTAGCTTGGGCTATGACTCATAGGGCGGCTTGTATGTCCTGTACTTCAGCAAAATCTGCAATTTTCACCCAAAATCATGCCAAGCTATATTTTCACCAAGAACAATACAAAAACATATAAAAATAATAAAAAGTCACATGAAGAACTTGCAAAATCCCTTGTTTAAGGCATCAAATGTGCTATAATTTGACAGTACATTATTTACGTATTGTATTTCACTCTTGGATTGCATAATTTTGAACAAGTATCAAGAACCCACCATTTGTTTGATAAAATGTCAAGTCAAGAATTCTCAAGTTATTCAGATCTATTTCAAGTTTTATAGTCAAGTGACTGTATGATGATTAAGGGCTTTCAAGTATTTACTGAATTCATGAAAAACATATATAATTTTACAAGTATCAAGGTAAGCCCTATTTCAAAATTTTAACCTCTTGTGAGCCATCCATGTTAAAGCAATGGTTCATGTATGATTATGATCTACTCAGGTTAGGCTCACAAATAGAATGTTGAGCATGTTTCAAGAGCTACTCATGTCATGTTTACATGTTTCTTACAAGTTATAAAAGTTATGATTATTTCAAGTATTCTGTGGGATTTGACTTAGCACTGATTGAGGCCTTAAGATAGGGGCTCGACTTAAGGGATCCTTATATAAAGTGTTTAGTCTCTAAACTATGTTCCACTAGAGGATTATGATTACTACCCTTGCTATACTAGAGGATCTATCTAGTTCATGTTATCATGTTTGGTTCGCCTTAGTAAGTAGACTACACTTAGCCAGGGGTTCTAAGCTAGGTCACCTTAACCAAGGGGTTATCAGGCCTCGGAGTCCAAGTTGCAGCTGCTTGGTCTATGTAATTTTAGGTCACTTCCCACATATGTATGTTATATATATTTTGCAACATGAATGATTTACAAGCATATTTTGTTATGAGCATTGATCATGCATGCCATATTGAGATTACGTATCCATTGTTATGATTATGCATTTTGGTTATATGGACTTATGTCTTATTGCATTGCATCCCGCATACTTCTTACATTCAAATGAATTGACAAATACTCTATGCCTACATGATATTACTATGTAGGTATCAAAGCTCCTTTCGATCATCCTCCATGTGGCTAGTTTGGTATTTCTGAGATAAGTATTGGAGAGTCCTCAAGTCTGGACACTATCTACATTACTCTTACTATTTGGGACTTCATTATATTGAACACTTGTTATTCTGAGTGTTAGCCTAGAACCTATCTTGGCCCCAGCTCCATTCCATGTTAGAGGTGTTATTGGATATTATGATATACTTATGCTTTGAGCTTGACTCTTTTATACTTTGATAAATTATCAAAGATTTCCCTTAGTCCTGTTTCCCTTTTTAATATATCTCTTGTTGTTGTTTATTTTGCTTCTGTAACTAAGGATGTGTGATTGATATGCTAAGAGGCTTGTTTAGGGTCACTTTGGGTTCCTATTCATCATGTCACGTCTAAGCCCTAGGCATGGGTCATGAATAACTTGGTATCAAAGAACTAGGTTGTTAATGGTCCTCGGAAATCCAACACATCGCATTGATTAGAGTCTTATTCATGGTTGTAAACCATGCTACAACTATGAATGGGAGGATATAAGGCCTTTTAGGAAATATTCCACTTCTTCATGGTCTGTATCATGCTTTAAGTGTAACTCCAAAGCTTTTCCCCTAACAAAGGCTCTTGTTTCCTTCTAGATCATGTTTATTCCAAGGGGAAGACTAAGACTAAGGAGAGCCTATACTCCCTAGGAGCAAGCGGCCCCTCCCGCTCCTCAAGCTCCTCAAGAAGAAGGGCTATCCCAAGAAGAGTTCTGAAATGCTATCATAATATTGGCCCATACTATGACCAAACAAATGAACCAAGGATCCCAAGCCCCTCTTGCTCCCACTTCGGCCTCTATGGTGAGGGATTTCACAAGAATGAACCCACCGGAGGGATCCAAGCTAGAAGAGGATCCCAAGAATTTATTGATGAGGTGTATAAATTGCTATCTATCATGGGGGTCAATTCAAAGGAGAAAGTGGAGTTAGCGGCCTATCAACTCAAAGGTGTGGCCCAAATTTGGTTCACGCAATGGAAATTAGAGAGCAGAGATGATGATGTTATTCCTTGAGCAAAGCTGCATTCCTCAACCGGTTCATTGCTATCATGCTAAGGAAGGCTAAGACGATGGAGTTTCTGAACTTTAAGCAAGGTTCCATGAGTGTGAGGGAGTATACCCTCAAGTTCAATAAGCTCTCCACGTATGCTCTACAATTGGTTGTCGAACCAAGATCAAGGATGAACAAATTTGTGTCAGGAGTGTTCAACTTGGTCATTGAAAAGTGTCATACCACCATGCTAGTGGGTAATATGGATTTTTCCTAACTCATGACATATGCCGAACAACTAGAGGTGAAAAGCTTAGAAAAAGGAGAAGTGGTGAGTCCAAGAGGGCTCGTTTTGAAGGTAGTATCCAAGGTCCCATGGGTGGTTGGTTTCCTCAAGGCTACTAGTTCCAAGGGCAAGGGTCTTTTAATGCTCCTAATAAGATATTTGCTATTGATAATCCAAGATTTCATGGTGGAAATGGTGGGATAACCCACCCTAGGTGCCAAAGATGTAGTAGAAACTATAGTGGCCCATGTTTGAGAAACTCTAATGCTTCCTTTAGTTGTGGTGAAGTGGGTCAAGAGATTATTGATTGTCCCCATTCTCAAAGCAAGGGTAGAGATGGCTTCCACAAAGTGAAGGTGTTAATGTGGGTCCAAAGGCAAAGGGAGGCCAACAAGGGGGTGCTCCAAGGTAAAAAATATTTTGTGCTCTTTAAGAAAGGCAAGGGGTGCATGAGGTTCCCGATGTCGTCACTGGTGTGTTAAAGGTTTTTTCATTTTGAGGTGTATGCATTGACAGATCGGGGTGCCAATCATTTTTTCATCACTCTTTTTGTTGCCAAAAAGCTTAATGTGAGTCCTGAATTGTTGTGTGAACTGTAAGAAGTGTCTACCTGTTTGATGAGTCCATTATTGCTAAAAGAGTCTATAGAAATTGTCTCGTGTTCATATTGCATAAAGTTTTTCCTTGTGATTTTGTTGAATTAGATATGGTGGATTTTGATGCTATTCTTGATATAGATTGGTTGCATGAAAATTATGCTTCTATTGATTGTAGAACTCGTAAGGTTTAAATTCCAATTCCTTAATAAGTTCATCCTTGAGTGGGAAAGTCATGATATGGTGAGCAAGGGTAGATTTATTTCTTGTCTTAAAGTCCAAAAGTTGATTTCTAAGGGTTGACTTTATCATCTTGTGAGGATTAGAGATATTGAGTCTATCATGACCCAAGCCTAGGGCCTAGATGTGACACGAGGAATGGGAACTCGAAGGGACCCCAAACAAGCCTCTTAGCTTATCAATCACACATCCTTGGTCGCGGAAGCAAATTAAGAAACAACAAGAGATAAAATAAAAAGGAGAGCAGGACAAGGGGAAATCTTGATATTCATAAATGCATAAAGAGTCAAATTCATAGCATAAATACATCATAATATCCAACAACACCTCTAACATGGAATGGAGCAGGGGCCAAGACACTTTTCGGGCTCACTGTCATAATAGTAAGTGCTCAACCTAAAGAAGTCTCAAAATAGCAAGAGTAATGTAGATAACATCCTCGGACTTGATGACTCACCAATGCATATCTCTGAAGTATCGAACTAGCCATGTGGAGGATGATCGAAAAGAGCTTCGGCCCCTACATGGTAATATCATATAGGCATAGAGTATGCATTAGTATGTTTGAATGTACTAAGTATGCGGGATGCAATGCAACATAGACATAAGCCAATATGTTCAAAATGCATAATCATAAGTAATGGATATATATAATCTCAATGTGGCATGCATGATCAATGCTTGTAATAAAACATGCTTATAATACAATCAACTTGCATAGTACATAATACATGTATGTGAAGAGACCTTAACAGACATAGACCAAGTGAGCAACTACTTGGAATCCAAGGCATGTCACCCCCTTGGTAAGGTGATTGAGGCATGTCACCCATTCGACAAGGTGATCAGGGTATGCCATACAATGAATAATCTGAGGCATGTCAACCCCTTTTCAAGGTGATGAATACATGTCACCCCCTCGACAAGGTGTGGTATAGCTAGTTGGATCCACTAGAAAGACATAAGAGAGATCATGTATAATTCTATCATGGCATATATTTTAGAGACCAAGACTTTATATAAGAACCCCTTGAGTCGAGCCCCCATCTTAAGTCTCAATCGGTGCTAAGTCAAATCCCATAGAATACTCGAAATAATCATACTTTAATCATAACATGAACTATATGTAAGAGATGTGATAACATGACTTGAGTAGCTCATAAACATGCTTGACTTCTAATCATAACATAAATTACTTGTAAGAGATATGATAACATGACTTGAGTAGCTCATAAACATGCTTGACTTCTAGTAGTGAGCCTAACTTAAACATGAAAGTAGATAACAATCATACACGATCTATTGCTTTAACATGAATGGCTCACAAGAGGTAAAAAACTTGAAATAGGGATTAACTTGATACTCGCAATATCATAGATATTTTTCATGAATTCAATACATACATGAAAGCCCTTAATCATCATAAAGTCACTTGACTTGTAAATCATGTAATAGATCATCAATAACTTGAGAATTTTTGTCATATCATTTTATCATAACACATGGTGGGTTCATGATACTTGTTCAAAATTATGCAATTCAAGACTGAATATAAGTAAACGTAATGCAATTTAACCCACCAACATGTAGTAAAAACCCCATGTATGGTACCTTGAAATACATCACAAAAGCTCATAATATATCATAGTTTCATAGATCAAAACATGCATTACTTCATGGTATCAGAGACACCCATAGGTAATACAACTTGAAAACTAGCAATTTTAATAAAAAGGAAAGTTTGGGCTCTATGGTGAAAGGATCCAATGGATGAAACCACATACCCTAAACATTTAATTCTTAGAGGTGAGCTTAAAGTAGACTTAGAGCTTGAAATGAATACTTGAGTTCCAAAGTTGAGCTTGAGATCCTTAGATTTGAATGAGAGGATTGATTGTCTTAGAGGGGTTTGAGAGAGAGTTTTGTGAGATATAGAGTTGAAAAATGGCCTAAGTATGGGTGTTTTCACATTTTAGTGGGCATGTGGCTATGACCGTAATGGCCTTGAGTACATAGGAAAAACTAAGGAAAATATTGTACTAGTCCGTGTCCAGTCCATGATGCAGACCAAACACTAAGGAAGAAATTATACTGCTCCGTGCCTCGGGCACGTTGCGGCCAGGGCGCAGATGCTCTCTAGAAATTAGAAAGTAGTGAAAATCATTTTTGCTATGGGTCCTCTAAAATCTGAGTTATACTCTTTTCCCACTCAATTTTGCTCATTGATCAAGAATATGAAGTTGTATTTTTCATATCATGCATGAATTTTGAGATATATGAAATTAGAATTATGGGCATTTCGAAGCACATTTTTTTGGGGGGGGTGTTTCAGAGTCCAAAGTTCTTCCTATTGAGTTAGTTTCGAAGGTTAATGAGTTTCTTGATGACTTTCCTGATGAGCTTCCCGGCTTTCCTCCCAAAAGGAAAACAGACTTTGGTATAAACCTTCTTCCAAATACTCAACCCATTTCCGTTCTCCCTTACCATATGGACCAGGCAGAAATGAAGGACTTGAAGGATCAATTGAGGGATTTGTTGGAGAAGGGTTTCATAACGCCTAGTAAGTCACCTTGGGATGCTCTAGTGTTATTCGTGAAGAAGAAGGATAGTTCTCTTAGAATGTGCATTGATTACTGACAACTTATTATGGTTAACATAAAGAACAAGTACCCTCTACCAACAATTGGTGACCTTTTGATCAACTACAAGAGGCTAGTCACTTTTCTATGATTGAACTTCGGTGCGGATATCATCAAGTGAAGGCGAGGGAGTGTGATATTCCGAAGATGGCTTTTCAGACTAGGTATGGGCACTTTGAGTTTGTGGTTATAGCATTTGGGTTGACTAATGCACCAAATATATTTATGGATATCATGAATAGTGCCTTTAAACCTTACCTTGACATGCTTGTGGTTGTCTTTATTAATAATATATTGATTTATCCTCAGAGTGAGGAAGAGCATGTGAATCACTTGAGGGTGATGTTGCAAACCTTGATAGAGGTTGCTTTTCTAGGGCATGTGGTGTCGGGTGATGGCATTAAGGTGGATCCTAAGAAGATGGAGGTGATTAAAAATTAGCCTAGAACCTTGACTCCATCGGATATTAAGAGTTTCTTGGGTTTAACGGTTTACTACTCGAGGTTTGTGAATGGCTTTTCTTCTATTGTTTCCCCTATGACAAGGTTGACCCTAAAGAAGGCAAAATTTGTGCGGACCGATGAATGTGAAAAAAGTTTCTAAACCTTGAAAGATAAGCTTGTCTCAGCTCCTATCTTAGCTCTATCAGAAGGGTTTGTAGTATATTGTGATGCCTCAAGAATTGGTTTGGGGTGTGTTTTGATACAAAATGGCAAGGTGGTAGCATATGCCTCTAGAAAACTTAAGGTGCATGAGAAGAATTATCCCACCCATGATCTTGAATTGGCAGCTCTGGTGTTTGCTTTGAAGATTTGGCATCACTACTTGTATGGGGTTCATGTTGATGTGTTTACCGACCACAAGAGTCTCTAATATGTGTTCACCTAAAAAGAAATTAACTTCATATAAAGGAGATGGTTATAGATCCTTAAATATTATGAAATGAGTGTGTATTATCATCTCGGTTGTAACGATCCCAAAAAGTGCCCGAAAACGTGCCTCAGAAATGCCCGGAATGGTAATTTTAATATATCTCAAAATCCATGCATTATTTTGGACATTCAACTTTATATTCTTGTTTAAGGGGTCAGATTTAGGGGGAGAAGGGGCTAACCCTAATTTTAGAGTGAATGATTCACAATTCGAATTTCAAAGTTGCAATTTCCAGTGGCTAATGCGTGACACTAGTGCGATGCGTACTTGCCTTTATTTTGGTGCTAGTTCTTAGTTTCGGTCCAACCCTTTCTAGATCTTAAGGAATTCATCTATGTTTCAAGTCTCTGTCTCCAATCTTCTTCAATGTTTCTCCAAAAGCTAAGATATGTGGGTTTCTTTCATAGGTTCCTTTCACCCATGATGCTCAAGCTTCCTTTTGCTCAAAATTGCATGATTTAAAGTTGATTCACTAATGAGTCTTAGTTATTATGAAAATCACTTCACACTATGTTGGGGTCTATGAAAAGTGTGACTGATTTGCTATGTTTTGAGCTATGAAACTAAGATTTATTGTAAGATTTGGTGAAGGATTTTGATGTATATTGCTTGAGAGTGTTACCAAGTATCTATTGAAGGTTTTACATAGAATTTTCTTGCATGATTTCACTCTTGAATTGCATGGTTTTACACTAGCATTACACACCCATCAAGTGTTTGATAAAATGTCCTTCCAAGGATTCTTTAAGTTTTGATGATCTATTGGTCGATTTATGATTCAAGTAACTCTATGATGATTTTGGGCTTTCTGAAGATGTTTTTAAGTCATGAAAATATTGATGATGTTGTAGGGCCAGATTAAGCCCGTTTTCGCAAATATTTTATCTCTTGTCAGCCTTTGATATTAATGTTAATGCAAGGGTGATGTTGATGATGACCCATTCTTATGATTGATGATTAGACAAACCATTTGATGTCGATATTGTTAAGAGCTACTCGTGTCATATCTCTATGTTTATTGCAATGTATTAAAGTATGATTATCTTATATATTCAGTGGGATTATACTTAGCACCGAGTGGACTAGAGGTGAGTCCCTAAGACCTAGAACTACGTGCCATAATAGGTGAATGGACTAGAGGTGAGTCCCCAAATCTCTAAGAGGCGAGTACACTAAATATGAGGGCTTGAGGCGAGTACCCAAGTCTGGGCTTGAGGTGAATACCCGAGTCCAAGAATTAGAGGTGACTACCTGGTTCACATAAGGCTTATTGGATCCACTTAGGTATTAGGAGGTTTACCTTGGCAAGTGACTTTTCCCTTTCTTCCGATGTGGGGTTGACATCGGGATTCCAAGTTGTAGTTCACTTGGTCTTATCTTATGTCAGTTGAGGTCCCTTTCCACACTTATATATTATGATCTATACAAGTTGATTGAATTGTAAACATGGTTTTACTTCAAGCATCATTGATACATGTCATATTGTTAGTATGTATTCATTGCTTATGAGTATGCATTTTGCCTATGATGTCTATCACTTGTTGAATTGCATCCCACATACTTAGTACATTCAAATGTTCTAACGCATTCTCTATGCCTACATGATGTTACCATGTGGAAACCGGTGCACTGCTTGATCATCCTTCTCCTCCGCAGGGCTAGTGCGATTGTCTCAAGCTTGTTGGTGATTCCTCCATTCCGGGGATATTACTTATGATCTCTTGCCATATATTAAAGCTGTCTTTCCTTTATTTATATATTGACTATGAGGGTGAGTTGGTTCTTTGTTGTGGCCCCCACTCTTAGCTATGTAGTAGAGGAGTTGTTGGATATGTTATGTATCTATGCTATAATCCTTGACTCTCTTGTTCTTTGATGATTATGATATGAAAGTTTATCATTAGTCCCAATCCCCTTATTTATACTTATCTCTCATTGTTATTTTAATTGGTTCTGTGACCAAGGATATGTAATGATATGCTATGAGGCTTGTTTAGGGTTCCTTCAGGTTCCCCATTGGCCGGTAACGTCTAGGCCCTAGGCTTGGGTCATGACATCAGTAAAGATAACATGGTGGTTGATGCTATAAGTAGAGTTTCCATGGGTAGTCTAGCTCATATTGATGATGGTGGCAAAGAGTTGGCTAGAGAAGTTCATTGATTGGCTTTTTTGGGGGTTAGGTTAGATGAAGTAGGAAAAGGTAGTGTAGTGGTTGTTAATGTTTCTAAATCTTCTATGATTGATGAAGTAAAGTCAAAACAAGATCTTGACCCTGCATTGTTAGAGTTGAAGGCCTTGGTGAAAGATGGTAAAGTGGAGATTTTCTCCCAAGAGGGAGATGGCGCCCTTAAGTACCAAGGTAGGCTGTGTGTGCCTAATGTTGATGACTTAAAGGAGTTGATCTTGAAGGAGGACCATAATTCATCCTATTTCATTTACCTCAGTTCTACAAAAATTATAGAGACTTGAGGGAGGTGTATTGGTGGGGTTGTAGAAAGAGAGATATTTCCAAGTTCATATTCGGATGTCACAATTGCCAACAAGTCAAAGCCAAATATCAAAGGTCGGGTGGCCTAGCCCAATACATAGAAATTCCTTCCTGGAAATGGGAAGAGATCAACATGGATTTTGTGGTTGGGTTGCCTAAGACTAAGAAACACTTTGATTCTATTTGGATTGTCGTGGATAGAATGATAAAGCCAACTCACTTTCTATCGGTCAAAACCACTTATGGTGATGAAGATTATGCCAAGTTGTACATCCATGAGTTGGTTAGTTTGCATGGACTTCCCTCATCTATCATTTCATATCGTTGTTCTCAATTCACTTCTCACTTTTGGAGGTCATTCCAAAGAGGTTTTGGTACCAAGGTTAAGTTTAGCACAAATTTTCATCCTCAAATGGATGATCAAGCCGAGAGGACTATCTAAATTCTTGAGGATGTGTTTAGAGCCTGTGTTTTGGAGTTTAATGGTAGTTGGGATGAACATCTTCCACTTATTAAGTTTGCTTACAACGATAGCTACCACTCAAGCATTGGTATGGCTCCCTTTGAAGCTTTATATGGTAGGCATTGTACATCCCTGCTTGGGTGGTTTGAATTGGGGGATTTGGCTTTGGTAGGTCCAGATTTTCTCATGGAGGCCTTAGAAAAGGTGAGGTTAATAAAGAGAGACTAAAATAGCCCAACGTAGACAAAAATCCTACTCCGATGTGAGGAAAAGAGATCTTGAGTTTAAAGTTGGTGATTGGGTGTACTTAAAAGTCTCACCCATGAAGGGTGTGGTCTTGCTTGGCAAGAAAGGGAAATTAAGCCCAAGGTTTGTGGGTCCTTATAAAGTTTTGAGGAGAGTAAGTAAGATTGCATATGAGTTGGAGTTGCCTATGGAGATGAATATGGTTCATCCGATCTTCCATGTGTCCATGTTTAGAAAGTGTGTGGATGACCCAAGTGCTATAGTGCCCTTAGAGGTTGTGGGTATTGTGAAGGATAATTTAACCTATGAGGAGGTCCAGGTGGAAAATTTGTATAGACAAGTGAAGAGGTTGAGAAACAAAGATGTAGCTTCCGTCAAGATCCTTTGAAGGAATCAACAAGTTGAAAGTGCTACATGGGAAGCAGAGGCGGACATGAGAAAATGATACCCATATCTCTTCCATCCTACTCAAGCTTAAAGAATTAAGTCCGCTATATGATTTCAAGTCTTAAGTTTCAGCCCTCATGTCATTTTGCATGCATTCATGTTTAGGTTAACAAGTTTATGGTGATTTTTAACATTCATATTGAGATTTTCAAAAATGATTTTTACATGCATTTGTTGCATTTATTTCATCCTGAAATCTCCATGATTACTTCTTTTATGCATGTTACTTTGACAGTCGGGGATGAATGTTCCCAAGAGGGAGATATTGAAACTCCCCAAAATGTGCTTCGCAATGCCCATAATCATAATTTTCATATATCTCAAAATTCATGCATGATATCAAAAAACCGACTTCATATTCTTTATCAGGGGGAACTATTTAGTGTGAAATAAGTTTAAGGATTTTAGAGGACCCATAGTGACAATGAATTTTTGCTAATTTCTGATTTTCAGAGGGCATCTGCGCCCCGGTGTGACAAGGCCTGGGCACAGAGCAATGTAATTTCTTTACATTTGGTCCACGTCGTGGACTGGATATAAACCCATACAACATTTTCCTTAGTTTTCCCGATGCACCCAAGGGCGTTAAGGTCATAGCCCCATGCCCACTAAAATGTGAAACACCCATACTTAGCCATTTTTCAACTCTATAACTCACCAAAACCCTCTCTCGAACCCCTTTACGTCTTTATTAATTCTCTCATTCAAATATAAGAATCTCAAGCTCAACTTTGGGACTCAAGGATTCATTTCAAACTCTAAGACTACTTCAAGTTCACCTCAAAGAATTCAAGGTTTAAGGTATATGGGTTTCATCCATTGGGTCCTTTCACCCGCAGAGCCCAACCTTCCCTTTTCATGAAAATTGCATGTTTTCAAGTTGTATTACCTATGGGTATCTCTTATCATGGATTATGAATATAAAGTATGTTGGGATTTTATGAAATATTGATTGATTAGTCATGACTATCTATTTCAAGCTTATATCATGAATTGATTTTGACTATTGAGACTATACATGTTTTGAGCTATGAAATTATGAATTATCATGAGCCTTTGTAATTGATTTCAAGGTACCCTACATGAAGGTTTTACTACATGTTGATGGGTTGATTGCATTAATCTTGCTCATCTTATTTCACTCTTGAAATACATGACATTGAACAAGTGTCACAAACCCACCATGTGTTTGATAAAATATAAAGTCATGAATTCTCAAGTTATTGAATTCATGAAAAGCATCTATGATCTTACAAGTGTCAAGTGAAGCTCTAGTTCAAGATTTTTGCCTCTTGTGAGCCATTCATGTTAAATCAAGGGTTCATGTATGATTATGATCTACTCTCATGTTCAAGTTAGGCTCACAAATATAGGTCGAACATGTTTCAAGAGCTACTCATGTCATGTTTCTTACAAGCTATACAAGTTATGATTATTTCAAGTATTCCATAGGATTTGACTTAGCTCTGATTGAGGCGTAAGATGGGGGCTCAACTCAAGGGGTTCTTATATAAAGTCTTTAGTATCTAAACAATGTGCCACCATAGGATTATGATCATTACCTTTTGATATACTAGTTGATCTATCTAGTTCATGTTATCATGTTTAGTATGCCTTGGCAAGTAGACCACACTTAGCCACAAGGTGTCACGCCCGATCACCTTAACCAAAGGGGTGTCAGGCCTCGGAGTCTATGTTATACCTGCTTGGTCTATTTCGGTTGAGGTCACTTCCCACATATGTATGCTATATATTGTGCAAGATGAATGATTTACAAACATGTTTTATTATGAGCATTGATCATGCATGCCATATTGAGATTATGTATCCATTGTTTTGATTATGCATTTTTATTATATTAACTTATGTGTTGCTGAATTGCATCCTGCATACTTAGTACATTCAAACTTACTAATGCATACTCTATTCCTACATGATTTACCATGTTGAGAATGGACCTCCTTTCGATCATCCTGCACGTGGCTAGTTTGGTAATCCAAAGATAAGCATTGGTGAGTCCTCAAGTGCGAGGACACTATCTACATTACTCTTTCTATTTAAGACTTCCTTATGTTGAACGTTTGTTATTATGAGGGTGAGCCCGGAAAGTGTCTTGGTTGCCGCTCCGTTCCATTGTAGAGGTGTTGTTTGATTTTATGATGTACTTATGCTATGAGCTTGATTCTTTTATTCTTTAATAATTATCAAAAAGATTTCCCTTAGTCCAACTTCCCTTTTTAATATATCTCTTGTTGTTGTTTATTTTGCTTCTCCGACCAAGGATGTGTGATTGATATGCTAAGAGACTTATTTCGGGTCCCTTTGGTTTCCCATTCGTTGTATCATGTCTAGGCCCTTGGCTTGGGTTGATACAAACACGAACTAAAGTTACAGCATTAACACAAACTTTATTCATTATTGGACTTGGACAGATTTGATGTCGGGCCTTATCTCCGTCAACCTAGCCTATTTAAGCCAAGCACGTAGGTGACTTACCTACTAGCTTCCTAAGTCCTACAAGCACCTCATTTTTTCACTTCATTTAAGGCCGTCAGCTTCTCAATTTTACTTAAAACTTATATACACTAAGTTGCCTTAAGCGTTAGACATACATATAGCCCTCTAATCTGAAGTTCAAGCACTTTTAAAAATAGGTGCTGATTTGAACAAGCCATATCATGTTCCATATGCATAGGACCAGTAAGCATAATATATGGGGTGTTATAATATGGATCCATTAGCAAACATTGTAGGCATAGAATCATCAACCTACAGGGGGATATAGTTATGAGACTTGAGGATTTATGCAAGGCACCTTCAAGATAGTCCCTCTCACACATGCTCATTCGGTGCTAAGTCAAACCCTAAAGAATACATAATTATGCATATACATAGATATTATCATAATTCACACTTTACCAAAATAATACTTTCATAGTTTGTAAAATAGACATCATGACTCCATCATATCATAAGAATAGTCCTTCTACATCACTTTTCATATAGTGTGGCATATCTCTATCTTATCATTGTCTCACAAACATCAGGTTCATAAGTCACCATCATCATCATATCATCATAACATCATCATCATCATAAGATCATCATCATGAGATCATACTTTCATACTTAAAATCATAGTCATAAGATCGTAGCTTTAACATAGCGAAATCAAGGCCATGTGTGGATTCATGAGCAATTGAGCCAATATCATGCAATTAGATGAAAAACATGTAGGAATCATGTAATTAAAATCTCCTTGAATCATTTTTAAAGAAACTCACATCAATTTCATAAAATGCCATAATTATCTCATACTTGAAACCATTAATGCAAAAATCACCAATTTCATGTAATTAGAATGAATTCATATTAGGATTGATCAATAGATATAATCTGCATCATCATTGAAGAAATTGAGTAGGAGTAGAGAAGATCAATACAATTTTACAAATGAATTAAGATAAAAACTCAGAATTTAGAAGAAACTCCATAGAAAAAAGGATTGTATGGATGAAAGCTCACATACCTTAAGTGATTTCCTTGGAAAACTTGAAGAAAATGGAGGATTTTACTTCACTTGATCTTCAATGGAGTTTTTGGTTGGATGAGAAGAAAGCCCTTGGGAGTAGTTTTAGATAGACAATTTTTGTAATGTGAGAATGGTGAAAGAATGGGGTTAATTTGGGGGGTCAAAGGAAATTTATAAGATGAATTTTGGTGCCAAATATCCGCCAAAATTACTTAAATAGGCTTAGGAAAGAGTCTTAAGGCTTTTTCACTTAGTGCAGAAATTTTAAGAAAAATTTTGAATTGTCATGGAACAAGTCTCCTAGGCGAAGTAATTTCAGCATAGTTTATTTTTTGTGAATTTCAATTTTTCCCTATTTTTGCCTAGGGATGAGTTTAGGTCACTTTGCTACATAAATGAACCCTTTCCATGATGCGGAGAGGTCATGTACTCTTCTAGAAATGCAAAATCATATGAAAAAAATTATTTTTCAATACAATTGATATGAAAATTAAAATAGACTATTTTCTCACACAATTTTTCCTCCTGATTAAGAATTCTACCTCAAATTTTCCAAAAAGAAGATGGATAATATGTTATACAAGGACTCTTTCATAAGGTCATTAGGAGGCATTTTAAGAGGTATTACAATATCTCTTTGTTGGAAACCTTCATCCTCGAATGGGATCAAGGTTATCTTTAGTATACTAGAGTACATAACCAAAAATCCATCATGAATGCAATCATGCAACTTTTAAAAATTTAGAAATCATTTTTCATGAGTTTGCACGCATGTCATGTAACATAGAGAGACTGACACTAGGAGCTTAAGAAGATTGAGTATGAGTGGCTAATTACCTTAGGCTTGAGTAGAAGAAAAGAGGTAAGGATATTTTTTGATCATATCCACCAACACTCCCCACATTGCACTTTCAACTTGTTGTATACTCCACAACACTTGATAGAAGCAATCTTGTTTCTTAGCCTTTTAACTAGTCGGTCCAAAATCTTATCCAAAACTTCCGTATAGGTTAGATTTTCTTCAATATTTATGTCATTCAAAGGTATAATAACATTTGGATCACAAACACATTTCCTCAACATTGACATATAGAATACTGCATGAACCATAACCACTTCCATTGGCAATTCAAACTTATAGGCCACCTTACTAATCTTTTCCAAGATCTTGTTAGGTCTTACATATCTAGTACTCAACTTTCCTTTTTTTCCAATAGTCATATCTTTCATAGGAGATAGCTTCAGATATACACAATCATCCACATTGAATTCAAGTTCCATCTTTCTAACATCGGAATGTGACTTTTGTTGACTTTGAGCAGCCTTCAACCTCTCCCTTATAAGCCTCACTTTCTCCATAGCCTCAAGTACTGAACTGGACCAATCAAAGGCATCTCTCAAACTCCAAACTATCCTACTAGAGACCTACATCTCCGCCCACAAAATTGAAACGACCCAAAAAGTGCTTGAAAATGTGCCTCGAAAATGCCTGAAATTCTAATTTACATATATCTCAAAATCCGTGTGTTATTTCAGAAATTTGACTTCATATTCTTGATTATGGGGGCATTTTGAGAGGGAATTAGGTCTAGCCCTAATTTTTGAGCAATTAAATCACAATTTCAAATTTCTAAAATTTTAATTTTCGAAATTAGTCCGTGACGGTGCCGTGATGCGCAGCTGTCATGAACATGTGGAGACTTGGTCTTTTCGATAGGTCCGTGATGTAGACCTGTGTAAATTCTACCCAGTTATTTTTGTTGTGGTCCAAGACTTTTGAGTCTTGGGCCTAAGTGTTCCCAGATGTGATTTCACCTATACTTAGCACTATTTCACCCTCATATCACCCAAGGCATTTCCCAATACTCACTCAAACCTTCAGTGTTTTATTTCTCTCAAGATTCACATCTCAAATCCTCATCTAGATTTTAAGATTCTCCTTCAAGCTTAAAGTCTCCATCCCCAATCTTCACCAAGCTCATCTCTAAAGCTAACATATGTAGGTTTTAGTCATTGGATCCTTCCACCTATGGTGCCCTAATCTCCTTTTTACTCAATTTGCATGATCTAAAGTTAATTTTACTAATGGGTTACTTGTATGAATATTTCTATGAACTATGTTAAAGGTATGTAAAGTTGTGACTATTTTGCTATGTCTTGAGCTATAAATCTTTGATCTATTCTGTCTGATAAGGGGTTTTGATTTATATTGCTTTAGGGTGATGCAAGGTGTTGATTGATGGTTTTTTAATGAGTTTTCTTGCATGATTTCATCTATACATTGCATGGTCTTGTACCCCCATTACACACCTACCAAGTGTTTGATAAAATGTCTGGATATGGTTTCTTGAGGAATTGAAGGTCAAATACATGTCTTATGAGCTGAATGAATTTATGATGATGAAATGAATGTTATATGAGCTATATTTATGAGAATTATCTATATTATTCTAAGATGACCATGCTTTGATGAGGTGGTACCACGCCTTGAGCAGCATGATAAAAAAGATGATGTTCATTAGCCAAATTGAGAGGTTGATACCTCATTAACCAAATTGAGAGGTTGATACCTCATTAACCAAATTGGGAGGTTGATACCTCATTAACCAAATTGAGGGTTTGATAACTCATTAACAAAATTAAAGGGTTGATACCTCAATTACCAAATTGAGGGGTTGATACCTCATTAACCAAATTGTGGGTTGATACCTCAATCGCCGTATAGGTGGGTGGTGTATGTTAATAACCAATTTGAGGGGTTGATACCTCAATGACCTAGGATGGGAGGTGGTAAGCCCATCAGCCAAAGGATGGTCTCTTTCTACTTACATGTTATGTTTTATATAAGCATATTTTACTTAAAGCACCATTCATATATGTCATATTGTCATTATGTTATCCTTTGCCTATGTTATGCATTTCGATTACGTTGCTTATCTCCCATTGCATTATATCCTACATACTTAGTACATTCAAATGTACTAATGCATACTTTATACCTATGTGATGTTATCATGTAGGAACTGGAGCTCCACTTGGTCATCACCCTCCTCCACGTGGCTAGTGGTATCTATTCAAGCTAGTTAGTGAGTCCTCTATTCCGGGGATATTGGTTTTCATTCCTATGCTATATATTAAAGTCTATATTTCTTTTTGGTATGCTTTGACTATGAGGGTGAGCCTGATTGCTTGTCTTGGCCCTTGCTAAGTTCTATGTTAGAGATGTTGGTAGACAAGATATGTATTATCCTTTAGCTTGGACTCACTTATGATATTCAAGCTATTTAAATATAATTCTCTCTCTCCCTTAGTCTCAATTTCCGTTGTTTATGGTTCTTATGTTGATTTATCTCTCTTCTGCGACCAAGGATTTGTGACGATATCCTATGATGCTTGTTTGGGGTTGCTTTGGGTTCCCCATTCACTGGTCACGTCTTGGCCCTAGTCTTCGCTCGTGACACAGATGGTATCATAGCACAAGGTTGATATATCCTCGGAGTGGAACACACCGAGTCGATTAGAGTCTTACTCATGGTTGTGTTGTGCACCACAACTATGAGTAGGAGGCTATGAGATGTTTTAGTAAAAGTTTCCCTTTTTCATATTCTAAGTCATGCTATAGAGTTAGAGTAAGTTTTCCCCTAATAATTATTCTTCACTATGCTAGATCATGTCTAACTCTCGAGGAAGAAGGGCCCAAACTCCCGAGGAGCAACCTACCAATGGTAAGTTCCGATATGCTCTCATTGTGCTTGCCCAAGTTGTGGCCAACCAATTCAACCAAGGGCCCAAGCCCCTTATGCTGCTACCTTGGGAGCTAAGGTAAGAGGCTTCATAAGGATGAATCCTCCGGTGTTCTATGGGTCTAAAGTAGATGAAGATCCACAAGAGTCCATTAATAAGGTCTACAAGATTTTGACTATCACGAGTGTTGGGCCGAATGAGAAGGCAAAGTTGGCAATGTACGAACTAAAAGAGGTAGCCCAAATATGGTATGATCAATGGAAGAGGGAGAAGGGAAATGGTAATATTGCTTTATGGGAGGAGTTCAAAGTGTCCTTAGGGAAGCTAAATCTGTGGAGTTCATGAACTTGAAACAAGGTACTATGTGTGTGAGGGAGTATGCCCTCAACTTCACCCAACTTTTGAAGTATTCTCCTCACTTTGTGGACGACCCTTGATCTAGGATGAATAAGTTTATTATGGGTGTTTCCGACTTGGTGAGTGAAGAATGTTTGTCCGCCTTGCTGAACAGTGACATGGACTTGTCTTGGTTGATGACTTATGCTGAGCAATTGGAGGAAGAAAAAGGATAAAGAGGCCAAAAGATCCCGTTTTGAAGGGAAGTTCCAAAGTCCCAAGGATAGTGATGATGCTATGTGTCCAACATGTGGTAAGGTCTCATAGAGGCCTATGCTCGAAAGGCATCAATGTTTGTTTCCATTGTGGTGAGGAGGGGCATAAGAGGAAGGATTGTCCTTGTAATCAAGGTAAGGGTGAAAATGTCTATCGTCAAGGTGGTGCCCCAAGGCATAATTGGTTCTATGCCCTCCAAGCAAGTCGAAGGGAAAATGAGGCACCCAATATTGCCACTGCTAAGTTGATATTTCCTTTGACTTGGATGTGTATACATTGATGGGTCTAATGTGTCATTATTACTTCCTTTGCTTTTGTGGTTGCTAGTGGATTCCTTGTGTGCCCAGAGTTGTTGTGTGGAATTGTTGGTGTCTATCCCATTGGTGGTTCTATTGTTGATGGGTAAAGCTTTTGGGGCTTGTTTTATGATCTTATTGCTTTAGGTCTTGTCTTGTGCTTTGATTGAATTAGGTGTGGTCATTTTTGATGTCATACTTGAGGTCGATTAGTGGCATGTATGGTATGTCTTCATTATTTGTAAGGCCTGTAGGGTTAGATTCCAATTCCCTAATGAATCGTCTTGGAGTGGGAGGTTGCCAAGTAGTAGCAAAAGAAGTAGGTCTATTCTTTTCTCAAGGTTCAATTGGTCTCTAAGGGTTGCCCCATGTTCTTATTACATAGAAGTCTTGTCTTGTGATCTTAGTTCAGGTTAGCTTGATGTGTTGGAGGTCCTGGGTTAGTTTGGGCTACTTGCATAGCATGTTTCAAATAAGCATAGAACTCGTAAGGTTGTTATATGATTGTTGAGGATGGTCAATCTATTTGGTCAACTACAATGGGATAGTCATTTCTCTAAGAAATGATCTTTGGTTTGAGCTTTGTCCCCAAGTGAGTATTATTAGTATTGGTGGAGATGTTTGGTTCATTTATGCATTGGCTATGTTTGTGGGTCACTAGAACAGGGTCTTAAAACCTTACCTTGATATATTTGTGGTGATCTCTAGTGATAAGGTATTGATTTGTTTAGAGCTTGTGAATCATTTGGGGGTAATGCTGCAAGTATTGGAGGATGAGAGGTTGTTTGCTAAATATGATAAGTGTGCATTCTGGATAGCAAGAAGGTAGTTAGAATTCCTTAAGGATTATGAAGTGAGTGTGCATTAGTTTCTCCGGTAGGAATAGTGTTGTGATTAGTGCTCTAAGTAGTCTAGTGTGTGTGGATAATGGTTGCATGGAGGAGACTAGTGGGGTCCATCGGTTGGTTAGATTGGAAGTTAGGTTGAGGGAAGTGGAGAATGGTAGTATAGTGTTCTTGGTGGTTCCAATATTCTTTTGTTGAGGAGGTCTAGATTAAACAAGGCCTTGATTCCATCTTATTAGAATTGGGTGTCTTGGGTGGAAAGATAGTAAAGTGGAGGTTATCTCCCAAGGGGGAGATGGTGGTTCATGGCAACAAGTGGAATAAGTGTGGTTGAGGTTGACAAATGAGTTATGGTTGTGATGTCCTTTTAGAGTATAGAAGAAGTTGGTAAAGTTGCATATGGATGGGATTTTCCTAGGGACATGATTATGGCTTGTTCTATTCTTCATGTTTCTAGGATGAGGAGATGTGTTAGTGGCTCTAGTGCTATAGAACTCTTTGGGATTATGGATCATATGGAGGATAAGTTGGCTTAGCAGAAGATCCCGGTGGAGGTGCTGAATTGATGACTGGAGAAGCTGACTTACAATGAGGTGGTGTTCATCAAGGCCCTTTTTGGAGGAGTCGCACATTCATATGTGTCTCACAGAGAGCCAGTGCGGGCATGGAGAAGAAGTATTTGTATCTCTTTCATTCTATTCGAGCTTATGATAACATGTCAAGTCCTTTTCTATGTTTTCAAGTCTTATGTTCCAACCCTATGTCATGCATATGCATTCATGTTTAAGTTGGCAAACTTATGACGATTTTACATTTATGTTGAGATTTTGAAAATGGTGTTAAAATATAATGTTGCATTCTTGTTGAGACTAATTTGTTTATGATCACTATTGTCACGTATATTTCTTTTACATTTATGGATAAATATTCTCAAGGGAGAGATATTGAAACAACCCAAAAAGTGCCCAAAAATGTGCCTCGAAAATGCCCAAAATCATAATTTCCATATATCTCAAATTTGTACGTTATATCAAAAATCTGACTTCATATTCTTGTTCAAGGGGTCAAATTGCTTGGAAATGGGATAACCTCAATTTAAGAGCTACCGTAGCAAAACTTGAAAATCACCAAAATGTGATTTCTAGTGACGATCCGCGTCCATTGCGTGACGCGCCAAGGGTGCGACACAGTGTTATTTTTGCCCAGTTTTGTTGAGTCAGTCCAAGGCTTTTGAGTGTTGGGCCTAAGTGTTTCCAAACATGAAAATACCTATACTTAGTCATACTTCACCATCATATCATTCAAGACATTCTCCAATACTCACTCAAACACTTAGCCAAAATATTTCTCTCCAAAATCAAGTCCCAAAACTTATCCGGATCTTAAGGTTTTTCATTCAATTTTCAAGTCTCCATCTCTAATCTTCTTCAAGGATTCTTCAAAAGCAAAGGTATGTGGGTTTCTTTCATGGATTCCTTTCACCCATGATACCCTAGCTTCCTTTTATCTAGAATTGTATGATTTAAAGTTGATTTACTCATGGGTATTATGTATTATGAATTTCACTGGACACTATCTTGGGGTTTCATGAAATTGTAACTGTTTTAGTATGTTTTGAGCTATGAATCTATGATTTGTTGTGAGATTGATGAAGGGTTTTGATGTATATTGCGTAAGGGTGTTACCAAGTATCTATTGATGGGTTTACACAGGATTTTCTAGCATGATTCCCTTCTTGAATTGCACGATTTTACATTAGCACTACACTCGTCAAGTGTTCGATAGAATGTTTGGTTATGGTTTTCTTGAGAAAATGAAGGTCTAATGCATGTCATATGAGTTGAATGACTATATGATGATGAAATGAATGTATGTATATGATATTATCTCTATAGTGTAAGGAAAATGACCAATCCTCACTCGGGAGGTTGTAGGCCCAGCTAACTATATTGAGGGGTTTGTACCTCGATCGCCTAACTCAAGAGGTCGTAGGTCCATGCAGCCATGTCGAGGGGTTCATACATTGAAAACCATGTTGGGGGTTTTGTACCTTATCAACCATGTTTGGGGGTTTGCACATCATCAACCACATGAAGAGGTTTGTACCTCATGTGCCTCTCCAAGGAGGTGGTAGGCCTTGGATATGCACAATGTGGTTTCTTTTTAGACATGGATTATGTTCTATACCAGCATGGTTTACTACAAGCATCATTCTTACATGTCATATTGCTATATGCTTATTCATTGGCTATGTTATACATTTTACATATGGTGTTTATCACTTGTTACATTACATCCTACACACTTAGTACATTCAAATTTACTAACGTATACTCTATGCCTACATGATGTCACCATGTATGAACTGGAGCTCCGCTTGAGTATCTCCATCCACGTGGCTAGTATAATTTTACTTAAGCTTGTTGGTGTGTCCTCCATTGTTAGGACGTTGCTTATATTATCATGCTATGTTCTAAGACTATCTTTCCTTTATGTATATGTTGATTATGAGGGTGAGCCTGGTTGCTTGTCTTGGCCCTTTTTTTATCTATGTAGTAGAGGTGTTGTTTTGGACATGTCATGTGTAATGTTATAAGCTTTGACTCTCTCTTGACTCTTGTTATTACAATATGAATGATGTCCCTTACCCCTGGTTATCCCTATTTCTACTCTGTTGTAGCTATTTTATTTCTTCCATGACCAAGGATGTGTAATGATGTGTTAAGAGGCTTGGTTGCAGTCCCTTTGGGTTCCCCTAGTGTTGTGTCACATCTAGGACCTAGGCTTGGTTTGTGACAAGACCCCTTTGAAAAGAGTTCCAAAAGTGAGAAGTGAATTGAGTACCATAATCCCAAATAATAGATAAGGCCACATTATTAAGCCTTACCAATTCCTTAATATACATCTTGGCATACTCCCCTACACTATAAGAAGTCTTAGCTAGTAGAAAATGGGATGATTTTGTCATCCTATCAACAATCGCCCATATAGAATTGAATTACTTTCTAGTCTTAGGCAAACCCATAATGAAATCCCTGTTTACATCCTCCCATTTACACATAGGTATATCAATGTCTTGGGCTAGGCCTCCCGGCCTTTGATGTTCAACCTTGACTAGTTGGTAGTTTGGGCATTCTGCCTCAGACTTGACTATATCCTTCTTCATGTCATTCCACCAATACACTTCCCTTAAATCTCTATACATTGGGTGGATCCAAGGTGAATAGAACACCGTGAGTTATGGGCTTCACTAAATATCATCACTCTTAGGCTATCAGTATTCAGAACACACAATCGGCCTTGATAACAAAGTACTCTATCTCCCCTTTCTGAGAAAACCTCAACCTTTTTCTCAACAACAAACCTCTTCATTTCCACAAAAGTAGGATTCATATCTTGCTTTTTGCCTTGACCTCCTCTGTCAATGATGAATCCCCTCCATTATGCAAAAGAACACTACCTATATGTGAATTTCTCAATCTTACACCCAATTAGGTCAATCAACGCACATCCTTTTCCAGTTCCTTTCTTTCATCCTCAACATGAGTCACACTTCCCATAGATACCCTACTAAGTGCATCAGTCATAAAATTTGCCTTACCCAGATGATACAATACACTCATGTCATATTCCATAAGCAATTCTAGCCATCTCCTTTGCCTAAGGTTCAAGTCCCTTTGGATAAATATGTATTGCAAGATCCTAGGGTCAGTAAATATATCAACATGTACCTCATAAAGATAGTGATGTCATATTTTTAATGTAAACACAATGGTCAATCAACTCAACATCAACGGTTGGGTAGTTCTTCTCCTGAACCTTCAATTTCCTTGAAGAATAGGCAATGACCTTGCCATGTTGCATCAACGCACAACCAAGTCCCACCGTTAAGAAACATAATTGACAACAAATCCATATGAACCTTCTGGTAATGTCAAAATAGGGGTTGAAGTAAGGTAGTCTTCAGTGTTTGAAAACTCTTCTCACATTTATCCTACCATGGAAATTTCACCTTCTTTTGGGTCAATCTAGTCAAAGGAGATGTATTAGAGGAAGTTCTTCAATAAATATCCTACAATATCCAGCAAATCCAAGAGACTCACAATATTCAAAAGAGGCAATGGTCTAGGTCAATTCTTCACTACCTCCGTCTTCTTTGGATCAACCATACCACTATCACTAGAAACAATATAACGAGAAATGCACCTCCCTCAACAAAAATTCACACATGCTAAATTTGGAAAATATTTTCTTATCCTTGAAGGTTTAAAACACAATTGTAAAATAAACCTATCTGATAGTAAATCAATATATCATCTATAAACACCGCTACAAACATGTCTAGTAGATAAGGTTCAAAAATTACATTCATTAAATTCATAATGAAGGCAGGTGCATTTATCAACCCAAATGACATAACTAAGAACTCATAGAATCTATACCTTATTTGAAATAATATCTTGGGAATATTATTGTGCTCAATTGGTGATACCCAGACCGAAGATCAATTTTAGAGAAATAACTAGCCCCTTTCAATTGGTCAAATAGATCATCAATCCTTGGAAGTGGATACTCATGTTTAATAATCTCCTTATTCAAGTTTTGATAATCCACACACATCCAAAGTGAACCATATTTTTCCCTCTGAAATAATACAAGAGCACCCCATAGAGGCACACTAGGCCTTATAAACCCCTTATCAAGCAAATCCCTCAATTGTTCATTTGATTCATTCAATCCTATTAGGGCCATTGATATGGACAAATAGAATTAGGATGAATATCGGGTAGAAGATCAATACCAAAGTCAATTCCCCTTTGGGGAGAAATATCGGGCAACTCATCGAGAAAGACAATAGGTAATTCATTAACTATAGAAATTGAATCAATAGTAGGAACTTTGGACTCCACATCTATAACTCAATCTTAGAAGGAAGGAGTCTTAGAATGCATCTTAAGGCACGACATAGATCACAAAGAAGTAAAGATTTCCTAAATGTCTCTTAGCCTCCAATTCATCGATGTGGTGCGCTACATATCTATGAATAAGACTCTACTAGAAGTGAAATGTTGGACTCCCTAGGATTATTTTCAATCTTGTGCCCTATCCAAGCCTCTTGTTCAAATCATAAACATACATAAGATAAAATAAGCAATTATAAGAGTAAGCAAGTAGAACATAGCATCAAAAGCAACAATATTTCCTATTAAGTGGAATTATATCAACATGGTGTCTAAAACATGCGTCTACATCAGAGATCTTGGCGGGTACTAGAACATAGTTTTACTAGCTCACCCTCAAGATAAACAAAATATAAAAGTCTTAGAAACATCAACATAAGAAAGAAATATAAGGGGTTGTCCTGGAAGCATGGGTATTTATCAAGTCTTCAATAGCAACACCAAAAGCTATCCACAACAGTCAGGAGCAATATCATCGTCCGTCCCTTCATGGTGATATCATGTAGGCAAGAGTGTACATTAGTACATTGGAATGTACTAAGTATGTAAGCATGTAATGTATAAATGAACATCATACATAATAGCAATATCTATAGACATAAAATAGAATAAGGACAAGATATACATGAATTATGCAATATTAAAATCAGATATGGAAGCATAACAAGCTATTTTATATCCTATTAGACATACATATGTGGGGATAAGATCATAACTGACATTAGGACCACATGGACTATTACATGAATCTCGATGTTCACTTTACACTGAGAGAAAGAGGAGCTTACTTTGCCAAGATAGACCTGAGCAGTACCCTATAGGCTCTAGCATGATGAGAACTATCATTTTGACCCCATCTCTTAGGCTCTATTCGAGCACAATGTGTCACATTAAAAAGCTATACAGATTCACTAGTAAAACTTGTAGGCACATAATCATCCAAACTACAGTGGCACATTGTTATGAGACTTGAGGATTTATATAAGCACCCTTGGAGATAGTCACGCTCAGACAAGCTTATTAGTGCCAAGTCAAATTCCACCAAACACATAGTCATGCATATACATACACATCATCATAATTTATACTTTACCAAAATTATACTTTCATAGCTTGTAAAATAGACATTATGACTTAATCATATTATATGAATAATCTTTCTACATAACTTTTCATATAGTGTGGGTATGCTCCCCATCTAATCATTATCTCATAACATTAGGGTCATAAGTCACCCTCATCATCATATCATCATAAAATCACCATCATCATCATAAGATACTTATCATAAGACCATGCTTTCATACATCAAATCATAATAATAAGATTATAGATTTAACATAGTTATAAGGGTCATGTGCGGGTTCATGAGAAATTGAGATAAAATCATGCAATTAGATAAAAATAATGTAGAAATCTTGCAATTGAAATCTCCTTGAATAATTCATAAAGGAAACTACACCAATTTCAAAAAATCCCTAATCATCTCATAATTAAAATCATGCATGGAAAAATCTTCAATTTTATGTAACTGGCATGTATTCATATTAGAATTGATCAATAGACATAGTCCCCATCATCATTGAAGAAATTGAGTGAATGTAGAGAATCCCCATATAATTTCATAATTGACTTAAGATTAATACTGAGAATTTAGAAGGAGCTCCATAGAAAAAGGATTCTATGGGTGGAAGACCACATACCTAAAGTGATTTCCTTGGAAAACTTGAAGAAGATGGAGAATTTTGCTTCACTTAGTCTTCGATGGAGTTTTTGCTTGGAGGAGAAAAAAGCCCTTGAGTGTAGTTTTAGATAGAGAATTTTGTAATGTGTCAATAGTGAAAGAGTAGGGTTAGTTTTGGGGGTTAGAGGCAATCTATAGGATGGATTTTGTTGCTAAAAATCAACCAAAATATCTTAAATAGTGAAATAGATCCCAAAAAGTGCCCAAAGATATGCCTAGAAATGCTCAGAATATTAATTTCCATATATCTCAAAATCTTTTCGTTATTTTAAAAATCCGACTTCATATTTGTGATCAGGGGGTCAAAAATAGGTGAAGAAATATCTAACCCTGGTTTAAGAGCAAAAGAATAGCAATTTCAATTTATGAAAGTACAAATTCCAATGCGGTTTCCGTGCTGCCTCCACGACATGCCAAGGGCGCGCTCGTGAACAATTTTACCTCTGTGTCCTCTTCGCGATGCAGAGAGGTGTATTTTCCCTGGCAGTATTTTTAATGTGCAGTCCAAATATTCTAAGTGTTGGGCCCAAGTTTTTCCACGCTTGTTTTTATTTATACTTAGCCAAATTTCACCATTATATCATCCAAAATATTTCTTAATACTCCCCAAAATACTTAGTCATATTTTCACTCAAAAATTCAAGACTCAAAATCCTCATCCAGAATTAAGGACTCTCTTCAAGCTTTAAGCCTCCATCTTCAATCTTCACCAAGAACTTCTCCAAAGCTAAGGTATGTTGTGTTGAACCATTGGGTCACTCCATCCATGGTGCCTAAGCTTCCTTTTTACTAATATTGCATGATTTAAACTTGATTTTACATGTGGGTCTTGTATATTTAGAAATTTACTGCGTAGTGATTTTAGTTCATGAAAGTGTGGTTGTTTTAGCAAGTTTTGAGCTCTAAATCTTGGATCTAATGTTGAACTTGATTAGGGGTTTTGATATGAATGTCTTGGTGGTGTTTCGAGGTGTTTATTGATGGTTTCACTATAGATTTTCTTGCATGATTTCATCTATAAATAGCATGGTCTTTTACCCTCATTACACCCCCCTCCAAGTGTTTGATAAAATGTCTGGTTAGGGTTCCTTGTAGAATTAAAGGTCCCAAGCTTGAGATATGATATGAATGATGTTATAATAATGAAAAGATCTTATGTATATGATATATTCTATAAAAAATGTTGCATTAGATCATAAGCGCCCAAGTGGGGGTTCGTACTCATCAACCGAGGTGGGGGTTTGTACTTATCAAACCAAGTGAGTGGTTTGTACTTTTCCACCAAGGTGATAAGGTGTGATTATCATCAACCATGTGAGGAGTTTGTACCACACTACCAAGGTGATGGGTTGAGATCATCATCAACCGACCAAGGGGTTTATACTTTGGAAATCTAGCTTGGTCTATTCTACACATATGATATTCTATATGAGCATGAGATACTTCAACATGTTTTATTTATGCATTTACCATACATGCCATATTGTTATATTATGTATATTACTTATTGTTGTGCATTTTGATTATGATTCTTATCTCTTGTTGCATTGCATCCTACATACTTAGTACATTCAAATGTACTAATGCATACTCTTATCTATATGTTATCACCATGTAGGGACAGGTGCTCAAGTTTATCATCCTCTTCCTTCACATGGCTAGATCAATTCTACTCAAAGTGAGTTGATGAGACCTCCACTTTGGAGACCTTAGTCTATGTTGCTATTATCTATGTATTGAGACACTCTCTTGTTTTCTATTTTTACTATAATGTTGAGCCAGGTTACTTTGTCTTAGCCCCCCGCTCTATCTATGTATTTAGAAGTGTTTGTTGGACAAGTTACGTATCTATGGCATGAGCTATGACTCTTTGTCCCTCATTGATGTTGATTTGCAAATTATCCCTTAGCCCCATTTGCCACTTAATCTTATTTTATGTCTTTTAAATGCTTTTGTGACCAATGATATGTAATGATAAGTTGAGAGGAATGATTGGGGTTCCTTAGGGTTCTCCATTTGGCGTGTCACGTCTAGGCCCTAGGCTTGGGTCATGTCAAACTTGGTATAAGAGCACTAGGTTGATAGATCCTGGAGTCCAACACACCACGTCAATTAGAGTCCTATTCATGGTTGTGAAGTGCACCATAACTATGAATAGGAGGCTACGAGGTGCTTTAGGAAATGTTTTCCTTTTTCATGTTCTATGTCATACTATAGAGTTGTGGTGAGTTTCCCCCCATGATGATTATTCTTTGCTATGCTAGATCATGCTAAATACTAAAGGAAGACGTGCCCAAACTCCCGAGGAGCAACCTAACAATGGTGAGCTCCGAGATACTCTTACAATGCTTGCCCAAGTGGTGGCCAACCAAGTCCAACAAGTGGCCCAAGCCCCTCATGCTACTACCCCAGGAGCTAGGTAAGAGACTTTATAAGGATGAATCCTCCGATTTTCCATGGGTCAAAGTTGGATGAAGACCCACAAGAGTTCATTAATAAGGTTTACAAGATCTTGAATATCATAGACGGGCCGAATGAAAAGGCGGAGTTGGTGGGATACTAACTCAAAGGAGTAGCCCAAATTTGGTATGAGTAATGGAGGGGTGAGAAGGGGGTTGGTAATGTGGTGCTTTGGAAGGACTTCAAATTGGTATTCCTTAATCAATTTTTTCCTCTTGAACTTACGGAGGCAAAGTTGGTAGAGTTTATGAACTTGAAACAATGTGCTATGAGTGTGAGGGAGTATGCCCTCAAATTTAATCAACTTTCAAAGTATGCTCCCCATTTAATGACCGATCCTAGATCTAGCATGAATAAATTTGTGATGGGGGTCTCCGACTTGGTGAGTGAAGAGTACCAGTCAGCCGTGCTCATAGGTGACATGGATTTGCCTCAGTTGATGACTTATGTCGAGAAAATAGAGGAAGAAAGCATGAGAAAGAGGAGGGGCCATGAGACTATGAGGGCCCATTTTGAGGGTAAGTTCCAAAAGGGATCTAGATTTCGTCAAGGCCAAGGGCCTCCTCAAGCGTCTAATAGGGGGTTTGCCAATGACTTCCACTAGACTCAAGGTGTTGGTGGTGAGGCTCCTATTGATGGGTGCCCTAGGTGTGGAAGGAATCATAGAGGCCCATGTTTGAAAGATTCTAATGCAGGTTTTGGTTGTGGGGAACTTGGACACAAGAAGGTAGATTTCCCAAGAAATCGTGGCAAGGTTCACGGAGCAAATGCGGTTCCATTAGGTAGAGGTTACCTTCAAGGCGCTTTTATTCTCTACATGGGAGGCAAGGGGTCGGTGAAGTCCTTCATGTTGTTACTGGTATGTTGAAAATATTTGATCTTGATATATCTGCTTTGATTGATCTGTGTGTCACCCTTTCCTTTGTTACCTCCATTGTTGCTAAAAAGTCCCATGTTGAGTTGTAATTGTTGCATGAGTCATATAAGGTGTCTACTCCTATTGGTGCATCTATTTCTGCTAGGAGGGTGCATAGAAATTGGCCGATTTGCATTTTACATAAAATTGTACCTTGTGATCTTGTTGAATTAGATATCGTTGGTTTTGATGTTAGTCTTGGAATGGATTGGTTGCATGTATATGCTTCTATTGATTGTAAAACACGTAGGGTCAAGTTTCAATTTCCAAATGAACCCATCCTTGAGTGGAAAAGCGATAATGTAGTAGTGAGGGGTAGGTTCATCTCATTAATTAAAGCCTATAGGTTGATTTCCTGGGGGTGTTTGTATCATCTTGTGAGAGTTAATGATGTGGAGTCCAAAGTCCCTTTCATTGAGTCAGTTTCGGTTATAAATTAGTTTCTTGATGTTTTTGCAAATGACCTTTCCAGTGTCCCTCCCGAAAGGGAGATAGACTTTGGCGTAGATCTCCTTCTCGACACTCAACCTATCTCCATTCCCCCTTATAGTATGGCTGGTGGAGTTGAAGGAGTTAAAGGAGCAATTGAATGATTTGTTGGAGAAGGGATCGATTAGACCTAGCCAATCACCTTGGATACACTGGTCTTGTTTGTAAAGAAGAAAGATGGGTCACTTAGAAAGTGCATTTACTACCAGCAACTCAATAAAGTCACTATAAAGAATAGATATCCTCTTCCAAGGATTGATAACTTGTTTGACCAATTGCAAGGGGTTATCTTTTTACCTAATACTGATCTTCGATCTGGATACCATCAAGTAAGTGTGAGGGAGCACGATATTCCCAAGACAACCTTTGGACTAGATATGGGCATTATGAGTTTGTTGTGATATCGCTTGGGTTGAGTAATGCACCTGCCATCTTAATGGACCTAATGAATAGGGTCTTCAAACCCTACCTTGATTCCTTTGTTGTGGTCTTCATTGATGATATATTGATCTATTCACATAGTAGGGAGGAGCATATGGGTCATTTGAGGGTTGTGTTGCAAAGGTTGAGGGAGGAGAGATTGTATGCTAAATATGATAAGTGTGAATTTTGGTTAAAGAAGGTCGCATTCTTGGGTCATGTGGTGTCGGGGGATGATATTAACATGGATCCTAAGAAGACCGATGTGATTAAAAATTAGCCTGGACCATTAACCCCATTAGATATTAGGAGTTTTTGGGCCTTGTGAGTTACAATATAAGCTTTGTGAATGGGTTCTCCTTCATTGCTTCTCCTGTGACCAAATTGACTCAAAAGAAGGTTAAGTTTGTGTGGACTGATGAATGTGAGAAAAGCTTCCAAACATTGAAAGATAGACTTGTGTACGCTCCTAAAATGTCATACCGGATAGGCTTGAGGGTTTCGTTGTATATTGTGATGCATCTAGAGTTGGCTTGGATTGTGTGTTAATGCAAAATGGTAAGGTCATAGCCTATGCTTCTAGGCAACTCAAAGTGCATTAAAGGAACTACCCCACCAATGATCTTGAATTGGCCACTGTGTTGTTTGCATTAAGGATTTGGCATCATTATTTTTATGGGGTGCATGTTGATGTCTTCACCGATCATAAGAGCCTTCAATATGTCTTCACACAAAAAGATCTCAACTTGAGACAAAGAAGGTGGCTAGAACTTCTCAAAGATTATGACATAAGTGTGTGTTATCATTCGGGTAAGGCAAATGTGGTGGCGGATGCTTTGAGTCGGGTGTCCATGGGTAACCTAGCTCATATGGATGGTGGTGATAAAGAGATGGCTAAGGAAGTGCATAGGTTGGCTAGATTAGGGGTTAGGTTGGAAGAGGTTGGTGATGATGGTGTTATGGTTATTGATGGGTCTAAGTCTTCCTTGGTTGATGAGGTGATAGCCAAATAATATCTTGACTCCTGCTTGCTTGAATTTAAGTCCTTGGTGAAAGGGGGCAAAGCAGAGGATTTCTCCTAAGGGGGAGATGGTGCCCTTAGGTACCAAGGTAGGTTATGTATGCTCTGTGTCAATGGTTTGAGGGAGAAGATCCTTGATGAGACCCACAATTCTTCTTATTCTATTCACCCTGATTCCACCAAAATGTATAAAGACTTGAGGGATGTGTATTTGTATGGAGGCATGAAGAGGGACATTGCCAAATTTGTTTTCAGCTGCCATAGTTGTCAACAAGTCAAAGTTGAACATCAAAGGCCGGGTGGCCTAAACCAAGACATAGAGATTCCCACTTGGAAGTAGGAGGTAATTAATATGGATTTTGTGGTTGGGTTTCCCAAAACTAGAAAAGGTTTTCATTCCATATGTGTGGTGGTTGATAGGATAACAAAGTCGACTCACTTTCTATCGGTTAAGACCACATATAGGGTTGAAGAGTATGCAAGGTTGTACATCCATGAGTTGGTGATGTTCCATGGGATTCCTTTATCCATCATATCAGATTGTGGTTCACAATTCACTTCACACTTTTGGAGGTCTTTCCAAAGGGGTCTTGGTACAAGAGTTCACCTTAGTATGACCTTCCCCCTTCAAACGGATGGCCAAGGCGAAAGAACAATTCAAACCCTTGAAGATATGCTTAGGATATGTACATTGAAGTTGAGTGGTAGTTGGGATGACCATCTTCCTTTGATTGAATTTTCATACAAGAATTGCTAACACTCTAGTATCGGTATGGCTCATTTTGTGCCTTTTATGGGAGATGATGTAGATCACCGGTCAGTTGATTTGAGGTTGGAGAGGTGGCTTTGTAAGGACCAAAGATAGTTATAGATGCTCTTGAGAAGGTTAGGATGATTAGGGAAAGGTTAAGAGCAGCCCAAAGTCATCAAAATTCTTATGTTAATGTGAGAAGGAGAGACCTTGAATTCAAAGTGGGTGATTGGGTTTATTTGAAGGTTTCCCCAAGGAAAGGTGTGGTCCGATTTGGTAAAAAAGGGAAGTTGTGTCCAAGGTATGTTAGTCCTTATGAGGTCTTGAAGAGTGTAGGCAAGGTAGCTTATGAGTTGAAGTTGCCTAGTGAAATGAACTTGGTTCATCCTGTGTTTCATGTCTCTATGTTGAGAAAATGTGTTGGTGATCCTAATGCTATTGTGCCTCTTGATATTGTGGGAGTTATTGAGGATAACTTGACTTATGAGGAGGTTCAAGTTCAGATCCTAGATAAGCAAGTGAAGAGAAGAAGGAACAAGGAGGTAGCATCCGTAAAGGTCCATTGGAGGAACCAACATATCGAAAGTGCTACGTGGGAGGCCAAAGCGGACATGCAAAAGCAGTATCCTTATCATTTCCTCTCAACTCTAGCCTAAGGTGCTAAATTCTAAGTTCCCTATGAGGTTTCAAGTCTCATGTTTCAGCCACTATGTCATTCATATGCATTCATGTGTAAGTTGGAAAGGTTATGATGATTTTATACTATGTTGAGATTTTGAAAATGGTGTTTTAAATGTAATGTTGCATTTTAGTAGGGATGGTTTGTTTATGATCATTCTTGTCTTATACGTCTCTTTTACATTCGGGGATGAATGTTCCCATGGGGGAGATATTGAAACGACCCCACAAAGTGCCCAAAGATGTGCCTCGGAATGTCCAGAATTTTATTTTCCATATATCAAAAAATTCATTCATTATTTTAAAAATCCAACTTCATATTTGTTATCGGGGGATCAAAATTAGGTGAAAAAGGGGTCTAACCCTGCTTTAAGAGCAAAAGAATAACAATTTCAATTTTCGAAAGTTCAAATTTCAGTGAGATTTCCTTATTGTCTCCACGATGTGCCAAGGGCGCGCTTATTGACGATTTCGCCTCCACGTCCTCTACGTGACACATAGAGGTGTATTTTCCCTGGTAATGATTTTCCAGTGCTATCCAAATATTCTAAGTGTTGGGTCCTAGTTTCCCAAGCGTGTTTTTATTTATACTTAGTCAAATTTCACCCTTATATCATCCAAAACATTTCCCAATACTCCCCAAAACACAACCATATTTTCACTCCAAAATTTAAGACTCAAAACCCTCATCCGGAATTAAGGACTCTCTTCAAGCTTTAAGCCTCCATCTTCAATCTTCACCAAGAACTTCTCTAAAGCTAAGGTAGGTGATGTTGAACCATTGGGTCCTTCCACCTATGGTTCCTAAGCCTCAGATTTACTAATATTGCATGATTTAAACTTGAGTTTATATGTGGGTCTTGTATATTGAGAAATTTACTGCACAGTGATTTTAGTTCATGAAAGTATAGTTGTTTTAGCATGTTTTGAGCTCTCAATCTTGGGTCTAATGTTGGATTTGATGAGGGGTTTTGATGTGAATGTCTTGGGAGTGTTGCAAGGTGTTGATTGATGGTTTTACAATAGATTTTCCTACATGATTTCATCTCTAAATTGCATGGTCTTTTACCCCCATTACACCCTCCTCCCCCAAGTGCTTTATAAAATGTCTATTTAGGGTTTCTTGTGGAATTGAAGGTCCAAAGCTTGAGATATGATATGAATGATGTTATAATAATAAAATAAGCTTATGTATATGGCATATTCTATACAAAGTTTTGCATTCAAGCATAATCAATCGAGGTAGGGGTTTCTACTCATCAACCAAGGTAGGGATTTGTACTCATCAACCGAGGTGGGGGTTTGTACTCATCAGACCATATGAGGGGTTTGTACTTCACCACCAGGGTGATAAGGTGTGATTATCGTCAACCATGTGAGGGGTGTGTATCATACCACTAGGGTGAATGGGTGAGATCATCATCAACCAACCAAGGGATTCATACTTTGGAAATCTAGCTTTGTCTATTGTGCACATATGATATTCTATATGAGCATGAGTTACTTAAGCATGAGTTACTTATGCATTGGTCATACATGTCATATTATTACATTATCTCTTATTGCATTGCGTCCTACATACTAAGTACATTCAAACGTACTAATGCATACTCTTGCCTACATGATATCATCATGTAGGGATCGGTGCTCAAGTTAATCATCCTCTTCCTCTACGTGGCTATATCAGTTCTACTCAAAGTTAGTTCGTAAGTCCTCCACTTCGGGGACCTTAGTGTATGTTGCTATTATCTATTTAATGAGACGCTCGCTTATGTTCTATTTTGACTATGAGGGTGAGCCTGATTACTTTGTCTTGGCCCACACTCTATCTATGTATTTAGAGGTGTTTGTTGGACATGTGATGCATCTATGGCATGACTTATGACTTCTTGGCCCTTATTGATGTTGATTTGCAAGCTATCCCTTAGCCCCATTTGCCCCTTGATCTTATTTTATGTCTTTTACATGCTTCTGCGACCAATGATTTGTAACAATAAGTTGAGAGGCTTGATTGGGGTTCCCTCGCGTTCCCCATTCACCGTGTCACGTCTAGGCTCTAGGCTTGGGTCGTGATAAATAGTCTTAGGAAAGAGTCTAAGGCTTTTTCACTTAGTGCAGAAATTTTAAGGAAAATTTTGAATTGCCATGGATCAAGTCCGCGACATGGAGTCATTTCAGCATAGTTTACTTTTTTGTGAAACTCACTTTTTCCCTTTTTTGTCCTAGGAATGAGTTTAGGTCACTTTGATACATAAATGATCCCTCTCCGTGACACGGAGAAGTCATGTACTCTTCTAGAAATACAAAATCTTATGAAAAAATTATTTTTTTGATACGGTTGATCTAAAAATCGAAAGAGACCATTTTCTCACACAATTTTGCCTACAGATTAAGAATTCTGCCTCAAATTTTCTGAAAAGAATATGGATAATGTGTTATGCAAGGAATCTTTCATAAGGTTATTCGAAGACATTTTAAGAGGTGTTACAATATCTCTCTGTTGGGAACCTTCATCCTCGAATGGGATCATGGTTAGCTTTAGTATAGTAGAGTACATAACAAACAATCTATCATGAATGCAATAATGTAACTTTAAAACATCTTTAGAAATCATTTTCATGAGTATGCATGCATGTAATGTGACACTTAGGAGCTTGAGTGTCACGACCCAAGTCTAGGGCCTAGATGTGACATGGCGCAAGGGGGACCAGAAGGGTCCCCGAGTAAGCCTCTTAGATCATCATTACCGTCCTTGGTCACGAAAATAATAAAATAACAACAAGAGATCGTAAATAGGGATAACCAGGGCTAAGGGACATCTTTCATATCAATAGAGAACAAGAGTCAAGAGAGAATCAAAGCTTATAATATTACACATGACATGTCCAACAACACCTCTACTACATAGATAAGAGCGGGGGCCAAGACAAGGAACTAGGCTTACCCTCTAGTCAACATTACATAAAAGAAAGATAGTCATAGAACATAGCATGATATCATAAGCATAGTCCCTAGAATGGAGGACTCACCAAACAAGCTTGAGAGAAATCGTACTAGTCACGTGGAGGGAGTTGCTCAAGCGAGGCTCCTTTTCCTACATGGTGACATCATGTAGCCATAGAATATGCGTTAGTACGTTAGAATGTACTAGGTATGTAGGATGCAATGCAACCACTGATAAGCCCCATGAACAAAATGCATAACATAGGAAATCAATAAGCATATTGCAATATGACATATATGAATGATGCTTGAAGTAAACCATGTTTACATAGAACATAATCCATGTGTAAGGATAGACCATATTAGTGAATATCTAAGGCCTACCACCTCTTTGCAGCGGCGCATAAGATGAAAATCCCTTCATCTGGTTGATGAGGTACAAACCACCCAACCTGGTTGACGAGGTACAAACCCCCCAAACATAGTTGATGAGGTACAAACACCCCAACATGGTTGTCAACATAAAAACCCCTTGACATGGTTGCATGGGCCAGCTACCTCCCGAGCGAGGTGATTGCGGTACAAACCCCTCAACATGGTTACCTGGGCCTACAACCTCCCGAATGAGGCTTGGTCATTTTTCCCACACTATAGAGATAATATCATATACATACATTTCTTTCATTATCTAGTCATTCAACTCATAAGATATGCATTGGACCTTCAATTCCTCAAGAAACCATAACCAGACATTTTATCAAACAATTGGTAGGTGTGTAGTGCTAGTGTAAAACCATGCAATTCAAGAGTGGAATCATGCTAGAAAATCCAGTGTAAAACCATCAATAGATACTTGGTAACACCCCTAACTATATCTATCAAAATCCTTCATCAAATCTCACAATAGATCTTAGATTCATAGCTCAGAACATGCTAAAACAGTCACAATTCCATGAAACCCTAAAATAGTGTGTGAAATTCATAATAGAGAAGACCCATAAATAAATCAACTTTAAATCATGAAATTTAGGATAAAAAAAGCTTGGTAATCATGTGTGAAAGGAACCCATTAAAGAAGCCCACAAACCTTATCTTTGGAGATGGAGACTTGAAGCTTGAGTGAAATCCTTAGATCCGGATGAGTTTTAGGACTTGGAATTTGGAGTGTAATATTTGTCTAAGTATTTGAATGAGTATTGGGGAATGTCTTGAATGATATGAGGGTGAAATATGGCTAAGTATAGGTATTTCACGTATGGGAAGGCTTAGTCCCAAGACCCAAAAGCCTTGGACCAAACTCATAAAATTGGCACGAAAATACACCCTGGCCCACCCCTGGCGCGTTATGCCTGTGCTGCGAACATCCACTGTTTTTCATCAACTTTAAAATTTTGAAATTCGCTACGGTTGCTTTAAAATTGGGGATAGACCCATTCCCACTCAATTTGACCCCCATAAACAAGAATGTGAAGTTGGATTTTTGATATTATACACGAATTTTGAGATATATGAAAATTACGACTCCTAGCATTTTCGAGGCACATTTTAGGCACTTTTTAAGGTTGTTTCAATATCTCCCCCTTGGGAACATTCGTCCCCGAATGTTAAATAGACGTATATAAGAAGAGTAATCGTGAAGAGATTAGCCCCAAGAAAAATATAATAATGCACTTAAACACCATTTTCAGAAAAACATCTCAACCTAAGTGTTACAATCACCATGAACTTGTCAATGTCAACAAAAATGTATGCAAATGACATAAGGGCTGAGACGTAAGACTTGGAATCATAAAAGTAGGACTTGGCGTGTTATAATAAGCTTGAATAGAATAAAAGAGATATGGATATAGCTCTTCCACGAGGAATTCTCATAAGTCAACTCATCCTCCACAACGACCATAATCCTCAAAACAAATCCTATAGAACTTGAATCACCAACATCTATCCTCTACCTAGGAGCATGAAGAACTGGACGAACCATATCCATATGTAAAGGAAACCCCCATTCGTATGCAACCTCACCAACCTTCCTTAGCATCCCGTGAAGACTCACAAATCATGAATTCAATCCCCTTTTATCCAAGGCAAGTCAGACCTTTTATGAGTGAACCTCCCAATCACCAACTATGAATTCAAGCTCTCTCCCCCCTCAGATCAGCCTAGGACTTTTGAAGACTTTGGGCTATTTTCAACCTTTCTTTAATTATCCTTACCTTCTTGAGAGCCTCCATGAACAGATTTGGTTCCAACCAAGCCACCTCTCTATCGTCAAACCACGTAATTGGTAATCTAGAATGCTTACCATAGAGATCCTCAAAGGAACCATACCGATGCTAGAATGATAACTATTATTATAGGCAAACTCAATCAATGCAACACGATCATCCCAACAACCCTTAAGATCTAACACACAAACCTTAAGCATATCCTCAAGTGTTTGGATAGTTCTTTCGGCTTGGCCATCTTCTTGAGGGTGAAAGGCCATTTAACCCTTGTACCAAGATCCCTTTGAAAGGACCTCCAAAAATGTAAAATAAATTCAGAACCACGATCCAATATGATAGACAAGGGCACCCCATGTGATCTCACTAACTCATGAATGTACAATCTAGCATAATCTTCAGCCCAATATGTAGTCTTAGCCGGTAGAAAATGAGATGACTTTGTCATCCTATCAACCACAACCCAAATAGACTCAAATCCCTTTCTAGTCTTTGACAACACAACCATAAAATCCATATTAATCTCCTCCCACTTCCAAGTAGGAACCTCAATGTCATGGGTTAGGCCACCTGGCCTTTGATATTCGTCTTTGACTTGCTGGCAATTATGACAACTGGAAACAATTTGGCCATGCCATTCTTTATGCCTCTCCACCAATACACTTCTCTCAAATCTCTATATATCTTAATAGAGCCGGGGTGAATAGAATAGGAAGATCCATGAGCCTCATCAAGAATCTTCTCTCTCAAGACATCAACGCAAGGCATACACAACCTACCTTGGTATCTAAGTGCACCATCTCCCCCTTGGGAGAAAATCTCTACTTTCCCATCATTAACCAAGGCCTTCAATACTAACAAGGAGGGATCAAGGTCTTGCTTAGCTTTCACCTCCTCAACCAAGGAAGATTTAGAACCATCAACAACAACACCACCATTATCCACCTCATTCAACCTAACCCCCAATCTAGCCAATTGATGGACCTCCCTAGCCACCTCTTTACCACTATTAACACGAGCTAGGCTACCCATAGACACCTTACTCAAAGCACCCTCCACAACATTAACCTTACCGGGATGATACTGCGCATTCATATCATAATCCTTAAGAACTTCTAACCACCTTCTTCATCTCCAGTTGATATCCTTTTGAGTGAATAAATATTGGAGACTCTTGGGATCAGTAAACACACCAACATGCATCCCATACAAACAATGACATCAAATATTCGAAGCAAATATCACGGCGACCAACTCAAGGTCATAGATAGGATAATCCTTCTCATGTATCTTAAATTTTCTAGAAGCATAGGCAATCACCTTAGCATTTAGCATCAAAACACCACCCATACCAATTCTTGAGGCATAACAATACACAACAACCCTTCCAACCCTTCTGGTAGATCCAAGATAGGAACGAAGACAAGCTTAACCCTCAAGGTTTTGGAGACTCTATTCACACTCTTTGGTCCACTCAGGTTAGCCTCACCTGGAGTCAATTAAGTCATAGAAGAAGAAAGAGATCTGGTTCACCAACCTCCGGTAGTAACCCGCTAAGCCTAAAATCTTCTAATGTCCGGGGGAGTCAAAGGTCTAGGCCAATTTCTAATCATATTCGTCTCCTTAGGATCCACCTTAGTACCATTCCCCGACACCACATGACCTAGCAAGGTAACCTTCTTTAGCAAAAATTCACACTTCTCATACTAAGCATACTCTCTTCTTTCCCCGAGATATGCAGCACTACCCCCAAATGGTTCATAAGCCCTAAATAAACCAATACTTCTTTGCTAGAGACCACCACAAACATAACATGGTAGGGACTAAAGACCCCATCTATGAGATCCATAAACATAACGGGTGCATAAGTCAAACCTAGAGGCATTACCCCAAATTCGAAGTATCGAGAAAGACTTTCACTAACTCATTGTTCACCGGAATCATCTCAATAGAAAATAACTTAGGTTCAACACCCCTAACTCTTACAAGATGATAAATACAACCCTTAGAGATCAATTGTACCTTAAGACAAGAATGAATTCACAACCACATTACAAGCCCCCTACTCAAGGGCGGGTTTATTAGGGAATTGGAATCTAACTCTACGGGCCCTACAATCAAAGAAGACATAACATGCAAGCAACAATTCCATCCTTATCATTACATATAATCCACCACATCAACCTAACAAGCCATAAAGCAAGGCCTAATGCAATATGAACACGGAATAATACCTATGAACTTTCTAACAACAATAGTCACAACAAAGGAGGTAGACTCCAAATGTTCACACAACAAAGGAGGTAGACTCCAAATGTTCACACAGCAACTTGGGGCACACTAGAATCCCACTAGCAACAAGAGAGAATAATGAAAGAGATAGTGACACACCAGACCGATCATTGTGTGCACATCAAAGCCAAAGGAAATTTTAACATACCGATAGCAATATAGGGCGCCTTACCCCCTCCTTACCTCCCACATTTTTGGATCTAAGATGAGCCACCTTTTTGTCACCCCCTTTAGTCTTATTGTGTTTATGTGGGCAATCCTTCCTCTTATATCCCACTTCGCCACAACCGAGACAAGCATTGGTGCCCTTCAAACATGGGCCTCTATGAACTTTAGCACATGTCGAACAAATAGCATTACCTCTATCTTTAAGACTTTGGAACTTACCCTCAACACGGGACATCTTAGCCTCACTACCTCTCATCAAACCATTTGAGGTCCCGGAAGCACTCACTTATTGATTGAGTTGAGTTGCCAATTTTGTCACCGCTTGGGTCATTACCCAAGAGCATTGTAACCTCCACATTCGATATATCACCATCCTGGGTAACTTGAGATATATCCTAAAATGTAATGGTTAATGATTAGCAATAAGCCCTAGGGGACCTAACTCTATTGAATAACATAGATCATGAAGAGGGGAAACATTTCCTAGAATGACTCATAGCCTCCTATTCATAGTTATGGTGCGCTTCATAACTATGAATAAGACTCTAATCGACAATGTGTGTTGGATACTGAGGATCTAACAACCAAGTGCTCTGATACTAAGTTTGTCACGACCCAAGCCCAAGGCCTACACATGACACGTCGGAAGGGCGACTAACTGGGACCAAAGTGAGCCTCTTAGCACATCATTACACAACCTTTATTATAAAAGTGATAAAATAACAACAATAGATCGTAAATAGGGATAATCAGGTCTAAGGGACATCTTTTATATCATAAACAACAAGAGTCAATAGAGAGTCAAAGCTTATAACATTACACATAACATGTCCAACAACACCTCTACTATATAGATAAGAGTGGGGCCCAAGACAAACAACTAAGCTCACACTCACAGTCAACATATATATAGAAGAAAGATAGTGTTAGAGCATAGCATGAGATCATAAGCATAGTCCCCAAAATAGAGGACTCACCAAACAAGCTTGAGAAAAATCGTACTAGTCACATAGAGGGAGTTCCTCAAGCAAGGCTTCGGTTCCTGCATGATGACATTATGTAGTCATAGATTATGCGTTAGTATGTTTGAATGTATGAAGTATGTAGGATGAAATAACCCCAAAAAGTGCCTGAAAATGTACCTCGAAAGTGCCAGGAATTATAATTTTGGTATATGTCAACATCCGTGTGTGATTTCAAAAATCCGACTTCATATTCTTGTTTAAGGGGACAAAATTAGGGGTAGAAGGGTCTAACCCCAATTCTAGGGTAACCGTATCAAAATTCAAAGTTCCCAAAATGCAAATTCCAAAGAGCTTTTCGTGCCCCTAGCGCGACGCGTAAAGGGTGCACACCAGTGTTAAATTTTGCCCAGTTTTAACTTCTGTCCAAGACTTTTAAGTCTTAGTCCTAAGTATTCACAAATGTGAAAAATACCTATAAGTATCCATTTCTCACCCTCATATCATTCTAAACATTCACTAACACTCATTCAAAAACTTAGCAAATATTTTATCTCCTAAATTCAAGAGTCAAGACCCTTTCCAGATCTTAAGGATTGCACCCATGCTTCAACCCTCCATCTCCAATCTTTATTAATTTCATCTCCAAAGCTAAAGTATGTGGGTTTCTGTCACCCATGATGCCCAATATTCCTTTTCCTCAAAATTGCATGATTTAAAGTTGATTTACTCATGGGTCTTATCTATTATGAAAATCAATGCACAGTATGTTTAGGCTTATAAAATTGTGACTGTTTTACCATGTTTTGAGCTATGAATCTAAGATCAATTGAAAGGTTTGATAAGAGGTTTTGATGTATATTGTATGGGTGTGTTATCATGTATCCATTGAAGGTTATACATTGAATTTACTAGAATGATTTAACTCTTGAACTGTATGGTTTTACACTAGCATTACACATCCTCTAAGTATTTGATAAAATGTCCGATTATGGTTTCTTGGGGAATTGAAGGTCAAATGCATGTCCTATAAGTAGAATGACTTTATGATGATGAAATGATAATGGAATGAATGTATGTATATAGTATTCTCCATTTAGTGTTATGAGTTGACCAAGCCTAGCTCACGGGGTAATAGGCCCGGTCAACCTTATTGAGGGGTTGGTACCTCATTAACTACATCAAGGGGTTTGTACCTTAGTCACTAGCTCGGGGAGAAGTAGGCCCAGGTAACCATATTGAGGGGTTGGTACCTCATTAACCACATCGATGGGTTTGTACCTTGGTCCCTAGCTTAGGGGGTGGTAGGCACGGGTAACCTTATTGAGGGGTTAGTACATCATTAACCATTTTTTGGGGTTTGTACCTCATTCAACTCTCCAAGGAGGTGGTAGGCCTTGGATTGCACTAATGATGGTCACTTTCTACACATGTATTATGTCCTATATTATAATGATTTTACTTCAAGCATCATTCATACATGTCATCTTGTTATTATGATATCTATTGAGTACTAATATGCATTTTGCCTATGATGTCTAATTATTGTTGCATTGCATCCTACATACTTGGTATATTCAAATATACTAACGCATACTCTATGCCTACATGATGTGATCATGCAGAAATCAGAGCATTGCTTGATCATTCTCCTTCTCCACGTGGTAAGTTCAATTGTATATCAAGCTTCTTGGTGAGTCCTCCATTTTGAGGATTTTACTTATGCTATCTTGCTATTTATTAAGACTATCTCTCTCTTGATCATGCACTAACTATGAGGGTGAACCCGGTTGCTTTGTCTTGCCCCTAGCTCTTATATTTTTGTAGTAAAGGTGTTATTAGTCATATTGTGTATCTATTCTATGAGCAATGACTCTCTTGTTCTTGATTTTATGTTGTGAAAGTTTCCCTTAGCTCCTTTACCCTTGTTTAAAATCTTTGTTGACGTTTTATTGCTTCCGTAACCAAGGATGTGTAATGATATGTTAATAGGCTTGCTTGGAGTCCCTTCGGGTTCCCAATGCGTCGTGTCACATCTAGGCCCTAAGCTTGGGTCTTGAAAAACTTGGTATCAGAGCACTAGATTGTTATATCCTACGAGTCTAACACACAGCATCTATTAGAGTCTTATTTATGGTTGTGTTGTGCACCACAGTTATGAGTAGGGGGCTATGAGATGTTTTAGGAGTTGCTTCCCTTCTTCATGTTCAAAGTCATTCTATAGAGTTGAAGTAAGCTTTCCTCCCCTAACGATTATTCTTTGCTACGCTAGATAATGCCTACCACTAGAAGAAGATGAGCCCGCACTCCCGCGGAGCAACCGGCCAATTGAGAGCTTAAGGATGCTCTCACCTTGCTTGCACAAGTTGTGGCTAATTAAGCCAACCAAGGGCCCCAAGACCCTCATGCTCCTACATCATCCTCTTGAGTGAGAGACTTCATGAGAATGAATCCTCCAAAATTCCATGGGTCAAAGGTGAGTGAGGATTCTCAAGAATTCATTGATGAGGTTTACAACATTTTGTCTATCATGGGTGTGAGGTCATAGGATAAGGCAGAGTTGGCAGCCTACCAACTCAAAGGGGAGCTCAAATATAGTACAACCTATGGAAAGAAGAGAAGGAAGTTAGCTATGTGATGCTTTGGGAAGAATTCAAAATGGCTTTCCTTAATCGGTTCTTCCCTCTTGATCTTAGGAAAGCTAAATTGGTGGAGTTTATGAATTTGAGACAAGGGTCTATGAGTGTGAGGGAGTATGCCCTCAAATTCAACCAACTTTCAAAGTATGCCCCATACTTGGTTGCCAACCCAAGGTCTAGAATGAACAAATTCGTGATGGGGATGTCTGACTTAGTGAGTGAAGAATGTCGGTTCTCTATGTAGATTGGGCACATGGATTTTTCCCGTTTGGTGACTTATGCCGAATAAATGGAAAAGGAGAAATTGTGGAGGAGAAGGGTCCAAGAGGCCAAGAGGGCGCATTTTGAGGGTAAGTTCCCAAGCTGAAAGAGTGGTTGGTTTCATCAAGGCCAAGGGTCTTCTTATGCTACCTATAGGAGGTTTGCCATGACATTCTAAGGGCCTATGGTGTTGGTGCTATGAGTCCTATTGATGTGTGTCCAAATTGTGGTAAGGGTCATAGTGGTCCGTGTTTGAGGAATACTAGTACTTGCTATGGTTGTGGGGAAATGGGGAATAAGGCAATAATTATCCTCGAAATCATAACAAGGGCAAGGAGGTTCGTACACAAGGTGCTAATCCGATTTCATTGGGGAGAGGTAGCCAAAAAGATAGTGCCCTAACGCACAACTAGTTTTATGTTTTTTGTGGGAGGCAAGGGGTTGATGAAGTCCCCAATGTGGTTATTAGTACGTTGAAAATATTTGACTTTGATGTATATGCATTGATTGATCTGGGTGCCATTCTTTCTTCTATCACCCCCTTTGTTGCAAAAAAGTTTCATGTTGACCCTGAATTTTTACATGAGTCATATTAGATGTCTACTCCTATTGGTGCATCTATTGTTGCTAGAAAAGTCTATAGAAGTTGTCCTATTTGCATCTTGCATAAAATCTTTCCTTGTGATCTTGTTGAGTTGGATATGGTTGACTTTGATGTTATTCTTAGGATGGATTAGTTGCATACATACTATACTTCTATTGATTGTAGAACTCGTAGAGTCAAGTTCCAATTTTCAAATGAGCTCTTCCTTGAGTGGGAGAGGCAAGATGTGTTGGTGAAGGGTAGATTCATCTCTTGTATTAAAGCCCAAAAGTTGATCTCTAAGTGGTGTCTTTACCATCTTGTGAGGATTGGGGTTGTGCAGTCCAAAGTCCTTCCCATAGAGTCGGTTCCGGTTGTAAATGAGTTTCTTGATGTCTTTCCAAATAACCTTCTTAGTGTTCCTCCCGAAAGGGAAATAGACTTTGGTATAGACCTCTTCCCTGACTCTCAACCCATTTATATTCCCCCTTACCGTATGTTCCCGGTGGAGTAAAAGGAGTTGAAAGAATAATTGAAAGATTTGTTGGAGAAGGATTTTATTAGGTCTAGCCAATCCCTTTGGGGTGCATCGGTGTTGTTTGCGAATGAGAAGGATGGGTCACTTAGGATGTGTATTGACTACCAGCAACTCAATAGGGTCACCATCAAGAATAGGTATCCTCTTCCAAGAATCAATTATTTGCTTGACCAATTGCAAGGCGCTAGCCACTTCTCTAAGATTGATCTTCGGTCTGGGTGTCATCAAGTGAGGGTGAGGAGGTCTGACATTCCTAAGACGGCCTTCTGGACTAGATATGGGCATTATGAATTTATGGTTATGTCTTTTGGGTTGACCAATGCAATGACCATCTTCATGGTCTTAATGAATAGGGTCTTCAAGCCCTACCTTGATTCATTTGTTGTGTCTTTCATTGATGATATTTCGATCTATTCACATAGTAGGGAGGAGCATATGGGCCATTTGAAAATTGTGTTGCAAAGATTGAGGGAGGAGAAAATGTATGCTAAATATGAGAAGAGTGAGTTTTGGTTGGAGGAGGTTGCTTTGCTAGGGCATGTGGTGTCGGGGGATGGTATAATGGTGGATCCTAATAAGACCAATGTGATTACAAATTGGCCTAGACCATTGACCCCGTCGGATATTAGGAGTGTCTTGGGCCTAGCGAGTTACTATCGAAGGTTTGTGAATGGGTTCTCCTCCATTGCTTCTCTATGACAAAATTAACTCAAAAAAAGGTTAAGTTTGAGTGGACCGATGAATGTGAGAGGAGCTTCCAAGCATTGAAAGATAAGCTTATGTCAACTCCTATATTGTCACTACCGGATGGGTTTGAGGGATTTGTTGTGTATTGTGATGCTTCTAAAGTTGGTTTGGGTTGTTTGCTAATGCAAAATGGTAATGTGATAGCCTATTCTTCTAGGCAACTCAAAGTGCATGATAAGAGCTATCCTATCATGATCTTGAATTGGCTGCCGTGGTGTTTGCATTAAAGATTTGGCGTCATTATTTGTATGGGGTGTATGTTGATGTATTCACCGATCATAAGAGCCTCCAATATGTCTTCACTCAAAAAGATCTTCATTTAATGCAAAGAAGGTGGCTATAACTCCTTAAGGTTATGATATGAGTGTGCATTATCATCCCGGTAAGGCAAATGTTATGCAGATGCTTTGAGTAGGGTGTCTATGGGTAGCCTATGTCATGACCCAACCCAGGGACCGTGATTATTGTCGATTGGGCACCCAGACAAACACTAAACCAAATTTCTAACTATAGTAGCTAAGGAATATACCAAAATTTCGGCAGAGTTTCCACTTCTTTACGGACTAACCACACCTGCAAACAGCAATCCCAGCACATCACAAACATCTATACACATATATACATACATATATGCGGGTCGACAAGGTCACCGCCGCGGTAGAACCGCCCAACAAAAGTACCATACATACGTAATCATATCACATGTAATATCCCATACCCACATGTATCGACAGACCTCTATACATACGAACTGAATCATAGGACGAGAAAGGGCAGGGCCCATCATACTCTCGAATATACGTACATGCAAAATATAGAAAATAGGGTACATGTATATACCAAAAGTCTGCTCCTGAGGCAAGGGAGCAGTTCAACGGTAGACAGAGGCCCTAAGAAGATGGCTCTCTAACGTGTACGTCAGTACCTGCGGGCATGAACGCAGCCCTCCCTCCCCCCCTCCGAAGGAAGGGGGTCAGCACGAAATATGTACTGAATATGTAAAGTGGAAAGGACGAAATATAAGTGAGACTAATAATCCGAATAAATATATATGTGTCAAACCTGTATGCAAACATCAAAATAATTCATTATTTAAAAAAAATATCAAAGTAATGCATATCGGACATGAACGATGGCAACCTCCAAACTCGCGCCATACCACCACATAACACCAGAAATTTCAAATCCCCGTAATCTCCAACATAAGTCCCAACTATCGTATAGGTGAGCCGAGCCGATGGTGCCACGCACCCATGTAATAGGATAGGTGAGCCAAGGCGATGGTGCTACGCACTCATGTATCATAATGTGTAGAGGTCATCATGTCCATTGTATAAGTGAGCCAAGGCGAAGGGGCCACTCACTCACGTGAGTCGGGGCGAAGGGGCCCAGCACTCACACGTCGTGATGCCAATATATCCCAAGCCTAGCTCCTTATTTCTCCAAACTAAGCAAAGCCGGCCCATGGATAAACTGACCCACCGTATCCGACCTACTTCGAAATATATATACATATATACATATAGTTATACATAAGCACAATAATAACTGGCCCAGGAACCCGTGAACGAGACCAAAATGGCACGAATAGAGTCATGAGAATCACATGCATAAAAACTAGTTCCCATAAACTTAGTAATATGCAAAATGTTCATTTTTGAAATGAAGAAGTTATTCGTTTATGAAATTTTTTCAAAATTGCTCAAATCTACACATAAAGGTGATTTTAAAGGAACTTGCTGAATTTCCATCATACACATTGTCAGAATAAGATTCAAAACATTTTTTTAAAGTGATTTCGGTACAATTGAACCCATAATTTTCTAAACTATTTAGCTTTCAGTCAAACGAACACTACTCATGGATTCTAAAGACTCAAAAGTTAAGGATGAGATTAATTTAGCATAAGAGTGGCAAAGAATGAACATGGATTATATTTAGACCCAAATTGGGAAAGGAAAAGGAATTTTTTTTCAAATGTACGACATTGACTAAACTTAACTAATTCACGCCAAGAGATAGGAAATCTTTACATACCTTTCAAGCTCCTTACTAGACCCAAATCTTCCTAGCCGTCAAACCAATCATTTCCTTGACCAACTAATGCCTCCACGCCACTTAGGGATCCAATATACCAAGCTTGAAGCATCAAATAATCGAAAACTCGAAAAAAACGTAAATTTTTTTATTTTTACTGTAGCGACCCGAGAGGGGTTGCTTGGCTTCTCTTGGTTTTTCTCTCAAATTTTTTCTAAGTGTGGAACTCTTGCACAAGAGACATATATGCATATATTTATAGTCAAACATCTCACACATGGACCAATTAGAAATAGCCACACACATGACCCCACAACAATTTAATCTTAAGGACTACAATTAGAATAAAATTTACATTTGGTCCCAAACTTTACCAAATTGAACCATTTAAGGACTTATAGGTTCTAACTTATGGGTTCTAATTTACGGGTTCTAACATTCTCCCCCCCTTAGGAACATTCATCCTGAAATGTCATACTAATCATGCAAGATCTGTCTAACACCACATCTGACAATGAACAGCTTAATTATCATACGTCATGCTTGACAAGGAAAAAAATGAATTACCTAAAGATACGGGAAATAAATGAGGGTATTTTTCTTCATTTGCTCCTCCGCTTCCCAAGTCAACTCCTCTCTGTTATTATTGCGCCACAACACTTTAACTGAGACTAC
>JAOTQR010006565.1:0-18558 GCA_025774065.1 Solanum ossicruentum | reverse complement strand
AACTGTCAAGAATAAATAAATTACCCCTTTTTCCTATGCATTGTCCATTTTACCTTTGTTATATAACATATTTAATTTGACGACCCAAGCCTAGGGCCTAGACATGACACGGTGAATGGGAAGTTCAAAGGCAACCAAACAAGCCTCTTAGCATGTCATGTACACATCCTTGGTTACGGAAATGCAATAAGTCAATATCAAGAGTCAATTATAAAAAGGAAAGCAGGAATGAGGGAAGTCTTTCATAATAGTAATAGTATAAAAGGAGTCAAGCTCAAAATATAGACAACCATGACATAATATCCAAAACTTCTACATATAATGGAGCGAGGGTCAAGATACTTCCCGGGCTCACCCTGAAAAGATAAATATCCAAGCCTCATAAACAAGTCTCAGCATAGCATGAGTGAAGGTAGATAATGTCCTTGGAGTTGAGGACTCAACAAAATCTTTCTTTAGTGAACCTAACTAGCTACGCAGAGGAGGATGATCAATAGGGAATCTGGTTCCTACATGGTGATATCATATAGGCACAGAGTATATGTTAGTACTTGGAATGTACTAAGCATGCAGGGTGCAATGCAATAAAGACATAAGCCATAATATTCAAAGTGCATACATATAGGATATGGATATAATCTCAATATAACATGTATGATCAATGATTGTAATGAAACATGCATGTATAACAGAAGCGGCCCAAAAATGCCCGAAAATGTTCCTCAAAAATGCCCATAATCATAATTTTCATATATCTTAAAATCAATGCATGATATTAAAAGTCCAATTTCATATTCATGATTAGGGACAAAATTGAGTGAAAATGGGTATAACCTCGATTTTAGAACAACCGTAATGAAAAATAATTTTCCAAAAATAATGATTTCCAGAGATGATCCGCGCCCAAGGCACGATGTGCTAGCAGTGTGGATATGTGCATTTTTCCGAGTTTTCATGTTTTGGCCAAAGGGCCTTGGGGTCTTGGCCCCATGCCCTCCTATGCGTAATAACTCCTATATTTAGCCATTTTTCAACTAATATTACTCAAGACATTCTCAAAATTCTCTCTTCACTCAGCCAAATATTTCATTTAAAATTAAACAGTCCCAAGCTTAATTTTAGATCTCAAGAACTCTACTAAAGCTTCAAGTCTCCTTCAAGAATTCATCAAGAAAATCATGTTTAAGGTATGTGGGTTTCAACCATTGGGTTCTTTCACCCATGGTGCCCTATCTTTTTTTTTTTTTATGAAATTGCATGTTTGCAAGTTGGATTATCTATGGGAATCTCTTATTATGAAATTTGATTATGAGCTATGTTAGGGTTTCATAAAATGTTTATTGTTTATGCATATTTAATTTATGAATCTACGATCTATCATGAGATTTGATAAGGGGTTTCAGGGATCTTGCATGAAGGTTTTACTAAGTGTTGCTAGGTGGACTTACAGCGAGTTTTCTCATATGATTTCAATCTTGAATTGCATGATTTTGAACTAGCATTACATACCTGCCAAGTTTTTAATAAAATGTCTTTATATGAATTCTTAGGTTATTGATGGTTTATGACATGGTTTATAAGTTAAATGACTTTATGATGGTGAAGGGATTATATGTATTTATTGAATTCATGAGAAATATCTATAGTTTGCAAGTTGACCACACCTTGTTGAGGGGGTGATATGCCTCAACCTACTTTGATGGGTGGTATTATGCTCATCTACATTGTTAAGGGGTACATACCTTGACCACTTTGATGGGGGCACTATGCTCATCTACCATGTTGAGGGGTATATACCTTGACCACTATGAAAGGGGGTGACATGCCCATCTACCATGTTAAGGGGTATATAACTTGACCCCTATGATGCGAGGTGACATGCCCATCTACCATGTTGAGGGGTAGATACCTCAATCACCTTCCAAGGAGGTGACATGCCTTGGATTCCAAGTAATAGTTTGCTTGGTCTATGATGGACATGATCTCTTCCTACATATGTAATATGTGCTATATAAGCATGTTTTACTTCAAGCATTGGTCATGTACACCATGTTGTTATTATACTTATCCCTTATTTATGATTATGCCTTTTGACTATGTTGGCTATCTCTGATTGCATTGCATCCTACATACTTGGTACATTAAATGTATGCCTACATGATGTTATCATGTAGGAACCAGAGCACGTTACGATCATCCTCCACGTGTCTAGTTTGGCATCTTCAAGATAAGCATTGGTGAGTCCTCAAATTTAGGGACACTAACTATGCTACTCTTGCTTTTATTATCTCTTTATGTTGAACATTTGATACTATGAGGGTGAGCCCAAAAAGTGTCTTGGGGCCCACTCCAATCTAGGTTTAGAGGTGTTGTTGGAACATTATGATGTATTAATGCTATAAGCTTGACTCTTTATGTTTCTATGATATCCAAGACTTTCCTTAGTGTCATTTTCCTTTTTTATTTTATCTTGTAGATATTATTATGCTTCCGCGACCAAGGATATGTTTATTTGGGGTCCCTTTGGGTTCCCATTCATTGTGTCACTTCTAGGTCCTAGGCTTGGGTCTTAACAAACTTGGTATCAGAGTGCTGCTAGGTTGTAATGGTCCTCGAAATCTAACACACACAGTCAATTAGAGTCTTATACATGGTTGTGTAGTGCACTATAACTATGAGGAAGAGGCTATGAGGCGTTTTAGAAAATATTTCCCTTATCCATAATCTATGTTGTTCTAGAGAAGTTATAGTAAGGTTTTCCCCTAACAAATATTTTTTGCTATTCTAGATTATGCCGATCCTAAGAGGAAGAAGAGACAATACACCCGAGGCACAACCAACTCCCCTTACTCCTCAAGCTCTACAAGATGGGGGAGTGGCTCATGAAGAACTCCAGGATGCTATTACCATGTTGTCTCATGCTATGGCCAATCAAATCAACCAAGGGTACCAAACTCCTCATGCTCCTACTCAGGCCTCTAGGGTGAGAGACTTTACTAAAATTGACCCATTGAAGTTCCATGGGTCTAAAGTGGATGAGGATCCTTAAGAATTTATTGATGAAGTGTATAAAATATTTTCTATTATAGGGGTTAGATCAGAGGGGAAAGCAGAGTTGGAAGCCAACCAACTCAAGGGGGTGGCTTAAATTCGGTTCACCCAATGGAAAGTGAAGAAGGGGAATGATAGTGTCATCCTTTGGAAAGAGTTCAAGGTGGCATTTCTTAACCTGTTCTTTCCTATAGAGATAAGGGAGGCCAAAATGATGGAATTTATGAACCTTAAGCAAGGTTCCACGAGTGTCAGGGCATATGCCCTCAAGTTTAACCAACTCTCCAAGTATGCTACACAATTTGTGGCCGAGCCGAGGTCTGGGATAAATTTGTATCGGGAGAGTCTGACTTGGTTAATGAGGGAATGTCAAAACCTCTATGTTGGTAAGTGATATGGATTTGTCCCACCACATGACATATGCTGAATAACTGGAGGGGGAAAAACTTTGAAAAAAAAGAAGTGGTGAGGCTAAGAGGACTCGATTTGAAGATAGATTCTAATGTCCCAAGGGTAGCAAGTTTTCTCATGGCCAATTGTCTTCCAATGCTCCTAATAAAAGGTTTACTAATGAAAACCCAAGTGTCCAAGGTGGTGGTGGTGTGGTGCATAACCCTATGTGCCCAGGATGTGGTAGAGCCCATAATGACCCATGTTTGAAGGACACTAATGCTTTCTATGATTGTGGTGAAGTGGATCATAAGGTGATGAATTGTACTCGTAACCAAAATAAGGGTAGAGATAGTCGTCTATAAGGCTAAGGTACAAATACGGGTCCTAAGGGGAGAGGAGGTCAACAAGGAGGTGCCCCAAGGTAAAACTGATTCTATGGTCTCCAAGGGAGACAAGTGGTGGATGAGGTGCCCAATGTAATCACCAGTATATTAAAGGCTTTTGATTTTGATGTGTATCCTTTGATAGACCTGGATGCCACTCTTTGTTTTATTACTCCTTTTGTTGCCAAAAAGCTTCATGTTAATCTCGAATTGTTATGTGAGCCTAATGAAGTGTCTACTCCCGTTGGTCCATCCATTGTTGCTAGAAGGGTCTATAGAAATTTTCCTATTTTCATTTTGCATAAAATCTTGCCTTATGATTTTGTTGAATTAGGTATGGTGGATTTTGATATCATTCTTGTGATGGATTGGTTGCATGCATATTAGGCTTCTGTTAATTGTAGAACCCATAGGGACAAATTCTAATTCCATAATAAACCCGTCCTTGAGTGGGAAAGTTGTGATATGGTGGTCAAGGATAGATTTATCTCTTACATTAAGACCCAAAAGTTGATTTCTATGGGTTGTCTCTATCATCTTGTGAGGGTTAGGGATGTTGAATCCAAAGTCCTTCCTGTAGAGTCGGTTTCGTTGGTTAATGAATTCCTTGATATCTTTCTCGATAAGCTCCCTAGTATTCCTCTCGAAAGGGATATAGATTTTGGTATAGAACTCCTTCCCAACAATCAATCAATTTTTATTCCCTCTTACCGTTTAGCCCCGGTGGAGTTGAAGGAGTTGCAAGAACAATTGAGGGATTTGTTGGAGAAGGGTTTCGTAAGGCCTAGTCAATAACCTTAGGGTGTATCGATGTTATTTGTGAAGAAGAAGGATGGTGTTAGAATGTGCATCAATTACCGAAAACTTAATAGGGTCACCATAAGGAATAAGTACCCTCTACCAATGATTGATGATCTTTTGGACCAACTTCAAATGGCTAGTCACTTCTCTAAAATTGATCTTTGGTCCGGGTATCACCAAATGAATATGAGGGAGTGTGACATTCCCAAGACAAACTTCCGAACTACTTATGGGCACTTTGATTTTGTGGTTATGTCCTTTGGGTTGACTACTACACTAGCTATATTCATGGATCTTAAGATTAGGGTCTTTCAACCCTACCTTGACTTATTTATGGTGGTCTTTATTGATGATATCTTGATCTATTCCCATAGTGAGGAGGAGCATGTGGATCACTTTAGGGTGGTGTTGCAAAATCTTGAGGGAAGAGAAGTTATATGGTAGATATGAAAAATATGAGTTTTGGTTGAAAAAGGATGCTTTCCTAGATCTTGTGTTGTCAGGTGATGGCATTAAGGTGGATCCTAAGAAGATGGAGGGGATTATAAATTGGCCTAGACCTTTGACCCTCATCGGATATTAGAAGTTTCTTGGGTATGGTGTGTTATTACTGGAGGTCTGTGAATGAGTTCTTTTCTATTACTTCTCCTATGACTAAGCTGACCCAAAAGAAGATAAAATTTGTATGAACTGTTGAATATGAGAAGAGTTTCAAGATTTGAAAGATAAGCTTATTTCTACTCCCATCTTGTCTCTACTAAAAGGGTTGGAAGGGTTTGTTGTGTATTGTGATGCCTCAAGAATAGGTTTGGGTTGTGTTTTGATGCATAATGGTAAGGTCATAGCATATGCCTCTAGGAAACTTAAGGTGCATAAAAAGAATTATCTTACCCATGATCTTGAATTGGCTGCCATGGTACTTGCTTTGAAAATTTGGCATCATTATTTATATGGGGTTCATGTGCATGTGTTTCCTAATTTCAAAAGTCACCAAATGTGTTCAGTCAAAAAGATCTCAACTTTAGCCAAAGAAGATGGTTAGAGCTCCTTAAAGATTATGATACGAGTGGGCACTATCACCTTGATAAGGCTAATGTCGTCGCTAATGCTTTAAGTAAGGTGTCTATAGGTAGCCTTGCACATGTTGATGATGGTTGCAAAGAGGTGGCTAGAGAGGTTCATTCGTTGTCTAGATTGGGGGTTAGGTTGGAAGAAGTTGATAATAGTGGTATAGTGATGGTTGATGGTTCTAAGTATTCTTTGATTGAGAAGGTAAAGGCTAAACAAGATTTTGACCCCACCATGCTAGAATTGAAGGCCTTGATAGAGATGGTAAAGTGGAGGTTTTCTCCCAAGGGGGAGATAATGTAACAAGGTAGATTGTGTATGCCTAATATTGGTGACTTGAGGAAGTTGATTTTAGATGAGGCTCATAATTCATCCTATTCTATTCACCCCAGATCTATGAAGATTTATAGATATTTCAAGAAGGTGTATTGGCGGGGTGGTATGAAGAAAGACATTGCCAAGTTCATATCTGAATGTCACAATTGCCATCAAGTAAAAGCCGAACACCAAAGGCCTGGTGGCCTAGCCCAAGATAGAGAGATTCCTACTTGGAAGTGCGAGGAGATCAACATGGATTTTGTGGTTGGGTTGCCTAAGACTAGAAAGCATTTTTATTCAATTTGGGTTGTTGTTGATAGAATGACAAAGTTGGTTTGCTTCCTACTAGTCAAAACTACTTATGGTGCCGAAGATTATGCTAAGTTGCACATTCATGAGTCAGTTAATTGCACAGGGTGCCTTTGTCTATCATATCAGATCGTGGTGCTCAATTTACTTATAACTTTTAGATGTCCTTCCAAAGAAGTCTTGGTACCAAGGTTAAGCTTAACACGATCTTTTACCCTCAAAAGGATGGCCTAGCGAATGAACTATCCAAACCCTTGAGGACATGCTTAAAACTTGTGTTTTGGAGTTTAAGGGTAGCTGCGATGAACATCTTCCACTCATTGAGTTTTATTACAATAATAGTTATCATTCAAGAATTAATATGGCTCCTTTGGAGGTCTCTATGGTAGATATTATAGATCCCCGATTGGATGGTTTGAGGTGGGGGAGATGGCCTTGTTAGTTCTGAACATATTCATGGAAGCCTTAGAGAAGGTGAGGTTGATTAGGGAAATATGGAGAGTAGCCCAAAGTCGATAAAAGTCCTACTCCGATGTGACGAGAAGGGATCTTGAATTTAAAGTTGGTGAGTGGGTCTATTTGGAGGTCTCACCGATGAAGGGTGTGGTCCGTTTTAGCAAAAAGGTTAAATTGAGTCAAAGATTTGTGGTTCCTTATAGAGTGTTACGAAGTACTGGTGAGGTGACCTATGAGTTTGAGTTTCCAAATGATATGAGTATGGTTCATCCGGTCGTTCATGTATCTAAGTTGAGAAAGTGTGTGGGTGACCCAAATGGTATTGTACCTTTGGATTTTATGAGTGTAGTGGAAGATAATATGACTTATGAAGAGACTAGATAGAAATTTCTGATAGACAAGTGAAGAGGTTGAGAAATAAGGATGTAACTTCAGTTAAGGTCCTTTGGAGGACCCAACAAGTTGAAAGTGCCACATGGGAAACCGAGGCTGACATGTAGAAGTGATATCCATATATCTTCCAATCTACTCAAGCCTAAGGTACTAATTTAAGTCCCCTCCAATATTTTAAGCCTTAAGTTTCTTCCCTTATATCATTTGCATGCATTCAAGTTTATGTTAACAAATTTATGATGATTTTTGACATTCATGATGAGAACTTTCAAAATGATATTTAAGTGTATTTGTTGCATTCATGTTGGGCTGAAATCTTCATGATTACTTCTCTTACATACATTTCTTTGACATTCAGGTACGAATGTTCCCAACGGGGAGATATTGAAACGCCCCAAAAATACCCGAAAGTGTGCCTCGAAAATGCACATAATTGTAATTTTCATATATCTCAAAATCTGTGTATGATATCTAAAATTCGACTTCATATTTATGATCAGGGGAAACATTGAGTGGGAAATGCATATAACCCCAATTTTACAGAAACTATAGCAAAAAAAAATTTTTCAAAAATTATGATTTCCAAAGATGATCCGTGCTTGAGGCGCGATGCACTAGGGGCTTAGAGATGTGCATTTTTCCTAGTGTTCTTATTTCAACCCAAGGGCCTTGGGTCTTGACCCCATGCCATCCTATGCATAAAAATACCTACAGTTAGCCATTTTTCAACTCTATATCACTCAAAACATTCTCAAAATCCTTTCTAACACTTAGTGGAATATTTCATCCAAAATTGAAGTGTCCCAAACTTAATTTTTGATCTCAAGAACTCTACTCAAGCTTCAAGTCTCCTTCAAGACTTCATAAAGAAAACCTAAGTTTGAGGTATATGAGTTTCAACCATTGGGTTCTTTCATCCATAGTACCCAATCTTCTTTTTTAATGTAAATTGCATGTTTCCAAGCTGAATAATCTATGGGTATCTCTTATTATGAAATTTGATTATGAACTATATTGGGGTTCATAAAATGTTGGTTGTTTATGCATGTTTTAATCTATGAATCTATAATCTATCATGAGATTTGATATGGGGTTTCATGGTATCTTGCATGAGGGTTTTACTAAGTGTTGATGGGTTGATCTACATTGAGTTTTCTCATATGATTTCACTCTTCAATTGCATGATTTTGAACTAGCATTACAGACTCGCCAAACATTTGATAAAATGCCTTGACATGAATTCATAGGTTATTGATGGTCTAGGACATGGTTTACAAGTTAAGTGATTTTATGACGATGAAGGGATTTTTTGTATTTATTGAATTCATGAGAAGTATCTATAGTGTTGCAAGTTGACCACACCTTATTGAAGGGGTGACATGCCTCAACCCCTTTGATGGGAGGTGCTATGCTCATCTACCATATTGAGGGGTATATACCTTGACACACTTTGATAGGGGGTGTTATGCACATCTACCATGTTGAGGGTTATACCTCGACCACTATGATGGGGGGGGTGACATGCCCATCTACCATGTTGAGGGGTATATACCTTGACCACTTTGATGGGGGTTGACATGCCTATATACTATGTAAAAGGGTAGATTCCTCAATCACCTTCCAAGGGGGTGACATGCCTTGCATTCCAAGTAATATTTTACTTGTTCTATGATGGATATGGTCTCTTCCTACATATGCAATATGTTCTATACAAGCATGTTTTACTTCAAGCATTGATCACGTATGTCATATTGTTATTATAGTTATCCCTTGATTATGATTATGCATTTTGACTATGTTGCCTATCTCTGGTTGCATTGTATACTACATACTTAGTACAATCAAATGTACTAACACATGTCTTATGCCTACATGATGTTATCATCCTCTACGTGGCTAGTTTGGCAACTTGAGGATAATCTTTGGTGAGTCCTCAAGTTCTGGGACACTAGCTATGGTATTGTTGCTTTTCTTGTCTCTTTTGTTGAACATTCGATTCTATGAGGGTGAGCCTAGAAAGTGTCTTGGCCCCTACTCCAATCTATGTTTAGAGGTATTGTTAGAACATTATGATATATTAATACTATAAGCTTGGCTCTATACATTTCTATGATATCTAAGACTTCCCTTAGTCCCGTATTCCTTTTTTATTATCTCTTGTTGTTTTTATTATGCTTCCACGACCAAAGATGTGTGTATAATATTCTAAGAGGCTTGTTTGGGGTCCCTTCGGGTACCCATTTGTCGTGTCACGTCTAGGCCATAGGCTTGGTTCGTGACAAAAACATTCAACTTGCATAAAATAATATACATATGTGGAAGGATACCTTAACTGACATAGACCAAGAGAGCTATAACTTAGAATCTAAGGCATGACACCCCCTCGGCCAAATGATCGAGGCATGACACCCTCTCCACTATGTGTGGTCTACTTGCCAAGGTAAATAGAACATGATAACATGAACTAGATGGATCCGCTAGTAAAGCCATTTTATGTAAAATAGTATAATCCTATGGTGACACATAATTTAGAGACTAAAGGCTTTATATAAGGACCTCTTGAGTCGAGCACCCATCTTAAGCCTTAATCAGTGCTATGTCTAGTCCCACTAATTCTTGAAATAATCATAGTTTAATCATAACATGTATAACTTGTAATAGACGTGATAACATGACATGATTAGCTTATTCTTGCTTGACCTCTTCTGAGCTTATTTAAACTTAAACATGAGGGTAAAATACTAATTATGCTTGACCCCTCAACTTGACATGAATGGCTCAAAATAAGTTAAAATCTTAAATAGGCCTAAATTTGTCACTTGTAAAACCATAGATACTTTCATAAATTAAATACATACTTGGGAGCGCATAACTTTCTTGAAAACACTTGACTTGTAAATCATGAAATAGATCATCTTTAACTTGAAAATCCTTGTCATATAGTTTGATCAAACACATGGTGGGTATATGGACACATATTCTAAGTCATGTAATTTTTGTAGAGTAATAACGTAAGAGAGTAAAATTAACCATTTGAGAATCATGAAATTCAACCAACCAATCATAGTAGTAAAACCCTTAATTTGGGTAACATGAAATCCATCTCAAAAGTTCACCATAGTTCATAGTTTTCATAGTTTAAAGCATGTATAATCTCAATAAACATAAATCAACTCATGGAACAAGCTTAAAATAGATATTCATGAATAGTCAATCAATACTTGATGAAACCCAACATAATTCACATTTATAATACAATATAAGAGATACCCATAAGGAATACAATTTGAAATCATGCAATTTTCATAAAATGAGAATGTTGGGCTCTATGGGTGAAAGGACCCATGTATGAAGACCCATATACCTTTTAAACTTTGAATTTCTTGGAGCAAAGTTGATGGAGAGACGCTTGGATTGGGTCCTTGAAATTCAAAGTTGTTCTTGAGATCCTTCTGGAGATTTTGATAAAGTCTTAAAGAGGTTTTAGATAGAGTTTTGTAAGTTCTAGAGTTGAAAAATGATTAAGTATGAATGAAAAATTGGGAAAAGTTACACTAGTCTACATCCAATCTGTGATGCGGACCAAACGTGAAGGAAGATTTTGTGCTAGTCTGCGCCAAGGGCACGTAGCACTTGGGGCATGGATGAACATTAGAATTTGATTAATTAAAAAAATTATTTTCGCTATAGGTTTTCTAAAATTTGGGTTTTACCCATTCCCCTCTCAATTTTGCGCCCGATCAAGAATATGAAGTCGAATCTCCAAAATCACACATGATTTTTGAGATGTAAGGAAAGTATGATTATAGGTCATTTCGAAGAACATGTGAGGTGTTTCAATATCTCCTCCTTGGGAACATTCATCCCTGAATTTCAAATAAACATACGTAAGAGAAGTAATTATGAAGCTTTCAGCCGACATGAATGAAACAATTGCACTTAAACATTATTTTCTAAAAGTCTCAACATAAATGTCAACAATCACAATAAACTTGTTACCATGAATATGAATGCATGCAAAAATGACATGAGGGCTGAATCTTAATACTTCAAATCATAGATGGGACTTAAGTTATTATCTTTGTTTTGAGCAGAGTGAAAGAGGTATCAATTTCACTTTTTCATGTCTACTTCGGCTTCCCATATGGCACTTTCAACTTGTTTACTCCTCTAAAGAACCTTGATGGATGCTACATCTTTGTTCCTCAACCTTTTCACTTGTCTATCCAATATCTCAACCGAGACCTCCTCATAGGTCAAATTATCTTCCATAATACCCATAACTTCTAGAGGCATATAGCACTAGGGTCACCAACACATTTTCTCAACATAGACACATGGAAGACCGGATGAACCATACTCATATCCATAGGCAACTCAAATTCATAGGCAACCTTACCAACACTACTCCAAATTCTATAAGGTCCCAGAAACATTGGGCTCAATTTCCCTTTCTAGCCAAATCAGACCATTCAAGTAAAAACCCAATCATCCATATGAAACTTAAGATCTCTTCTTCTCATATTAGAGTAGGACTTTTTCCTACTTTGAGCCATCTTAAAACTTTCTCTTATCAACCTCACTTTCTCCAAAGCTTTCATAACCAATTCCGGGCTTAACAAAGCCATCTCCCTAACATCAAACCACCCTATCGGGGACCTACTATGCCTATCATATAAAGCATCAAAGGAAGACACGCCAACTCTTGAGTGGTAGTTATTATTCTAAGCAAACTCAATAAGTGGAATTTGTTCATCCCAACTACCCTTGAAATCCAAAACACAATCCCTGAGTATATCCTCAAGAGTTTGGATAGTCCTTTTGGCTTGTTCATCCGTTGAGGATGAAAAGTCATGCTATGCTTAACCTTGGTACCAAGACCCTTTTGGAATGACCTCCAAAAATGAGAAGTGAATTGACCACCATGATCCGAAATGATAGACAAGGGTACCCCATTAATCTAACCAACTCATCATAAATATACAAGTTGGTATAATCTTCGGCACCATAAGTTGTTTTAACCAGTTATAAGTGAGCTGACTTTCTCATCCTATCAACAATAACCTAAATAGAATCAACATGTTTCCTAGTCTTAGGAAAACTAATAAGAAAATCCATGTTGATCTCTTCCCACTTCCAAGTAGGAATTTCTACGTCCTGGGCTAGGCCAATCGGCCTTTGAAGTTCGGCTTTCACTTGTTCGTAATTGTGACAACTGGATACAAACTTGGCAATATCTCTCTTCATACCACCCCACTAATATACCATTCTTCAGTATCTATATATTTTTGTGGAAACGGGGTGAATAGAATAGGATGAATTATGAGCCCCTTTCAAAATCAAATCCCTCAAGTCATCAACATTAGAGACACACAATGTAACTTGGTAAAGGATGTCATCTGCCCCAAGGGAGAAAACCTCTACCTTGCCATCCTTCACCAAAGATTTCAATTTTAGAAAGGCGAGTTTAAGGTGTTATTTGGAATTAACCTCCTCAATTAAGGAAGATTTGGAACCATCAAAAACCACTACGCCACTATTATCAACTTCATCCAACCAAACCCCAACCTAGCTAACCGGTGAACTTATCTAGCCACCTCCTTATTGCCAGCATCGATATGAGCTAGAATACCTATAGACACCCTACTTGGAGCATCGACCACAATATTAGCTTCGCTGTGATGATAGTGCAACTCATGCCATAATCCTTAATTAGCTCTAACCACCTTTTTTGCCTCAAGTTAAGATCTTCTTGTGTGAACCCATATTGGAGAATTTTATGGTTTGTCAACACATCTACATGAACCTCATACAAATAATGATGCCATATTTTCAAAGCAAACACCACAATCATGAATTCAATATCATGGGTGGGATATTTTCACTCATGCACCATTAGTTTTCTAGAGGAATATGTTATAAACTTGTCGTTTGCGTCAACCACACCCTAAATCAATCCTTGAAGCATCACAATAAACTACAAACCCTTCTAACCCTTCCAGTAAAGAAAACATAGGAGCGGGGATGAGTTTGTCTTTCAAAGTTTGAAAACTCTTTTCATATTCATTGGTACAAACAAAGTTTATCTTCTTTTGGGTCAAGCAATAGAAGAGAAATCATTCATGAACCCTTGGTAGTAACCTAAAAAATCCAAGAAACTCCTAATATCAGTTGGAGTCACGGGCCTAGGCCAATTTCTTATCACCTCCGCCTTCTTAGGGTCTACTTTAATTCCATCACCCGACACCACATGCACTAAGAATGCAACCTCTTTCAAACAAACTCTTTCATACTTAGCAAACAACCTGTCATCCCTCAAAATTTGTAATACCAACCTCAAATAATTCACATGTTCTTTTTAACTTCGGGAAGAAATCAATATATTATGAATAAAGACCACCACAAACATATCAAGGTAGGGTTTAAAGATCCTGTTCATGAGAATCATAAATAGTGTTGGTGCATTAGTCATCCAAAAGAGATTACCACAAATTCAAAATGCCCATACCTAGTTTGGAAATCCATCTTGGGAAGATCACACTCCATAACCCACACTTGGTGGTATCCGGACCAGAGATCAATCTTAGAAAAGTAACTAGCTCTTTGTAGTTGATCAAATAGGTCATCTATCTATCATGACCCAAGCGAAGGGCCTAGACATGACTTGATGAATAGGAACCCGAAGGTACTCAAACATACCTCTTAGCATATTAATCACACACCCTTGATTGCGGAAGCAAAGTAAAAAAATAAAATATATATAAAATGGGAAGCAGGACTAATGGAATCTTTTCATAAACATAGAATCCATAAGAAAATTCAATCTCATAATCATAAATATATCATAATATTTAAGATACACCTCCAAACTTGGAATGGAGCGAGGGCCAAGACACTTTCTGGTCTCACCCTCATAATGTCAAATGTTTAACATAAAGAAGTCTTAGAAATAACAAGAGAAAGTAGATAGTGTCTCGAACTTGAGGACTCACCAAGCTTATCTTCGAATAATCTCTCTAGCCACATGGAGGATGATCAAGAGGAGCTTCAGTTCCTACATGGTGATATCATATAGATATAAAGTATGCATTAGTACGCTTCAATATACTAAGTATATACGATGCAGTGTGACAAACATAAGCCACTATAGTCAAAATGCATAGTACCAAGCAATAGATAGGCAAAATTCCAATATGGAATGCACGACCAATGGTTGTAATAGAACATACTTATAAATCATTTAACTTGTATAGATCATAATACATATGTGGGAAGAAACCTCAACCGACAAGGAATAAGAACAAGTGAGTTACAATTTTGAATCCCGATGGTCACCCCTCACTGGCAAAGAGGTGGTCTACTTGCCAAGGCAAACCATACTTCACCTTATGGGAGCCCATCCCATTTTGGAGAAGTAAACTCCCCTTACCGGAATCCATCCCATTTCAAGGTAGATTTCATGATAAAGTGCACTAATAGATCCACTAATATAGCAAGGGTATAATATAATCCTATATTGGCACATTTGAGTAAAGGAGTATGGACCCTTAGAGATAGTCCATGCTGACATCGAATCCATCAGTGCTAAGTCTAATCCCATAGAATAATTGAAATAATTATAATTTTGAAAACTTGTAATAAGCATGGAATCATGACATGAGTAATTCTTAAACATACTTGACCTCTAATGGTGAGCCTAACTTGAAACATGAGAATAGATCAAATTCATATGTGAACCCTTGCTTTAACACGAATGGTTCACAAGAGGTAAAATCTTAAAAATAGGTCTTAACTTGATACTTGCATAATCATAGATAATATCATGAATTTATAACATACTTGGTAGCCCATATTCATCATGAAGTCACTTGACTTGTAAAACATGTAAATAACTTGAGAATTCTTGATTTAACATGTCATCGAACACTTGGTAGGCGCATATGAATTCATGCTCAAATCATGCAAAATGCAAGAGTATAGATCATGAAATATGAAATCAATACATCTTAAAGTCATGTAAATCAGCCCACCAACATCATGGTAAAATTCCATAAGGGTTAACTTTTAAATCACATCAAAACTTCACAATAGTTCATAGATTTCATAGCTTGAATCATGTATAGTTTTAATAGACAAAGGTTAACTCATAGTACAATCTTGAAATAGATACTCATGCATAATCAAAAATATTTGAGAAAACCCCAATATAAATCATGCCCATATTATATAATAAGAGATACCCATAAGTTATACAACTTGAAAACATGCAATTTTCATAAAATAGGAGGGTTGGGCTCCATGGGTGAAAAGACCCAATGGATGAAACCCACATATCTAAATTTGGGGATTCCATGATGTAGACTTGAAGGAGTCTTGAATCTTGAATGGTGTTCTTGAGATCTAGAATTAAGCTTGAGAAACTTGAATTTGGATGAAATATTTGGTTAAGTCTTGAAGAGACTTTTGAGAGGCTTTTGAGTGATATGGAGTTGAAAAATAACTAATATGAGAGATTTCATGTGTAAATGGGCATTGGGCAATGACTCCAATGCCTTAGACTGAAAGATAAAAATTAGGGAAGTGATAAAATTGCTCCACAACAGTTCCGCATCGCCAAGCCAACGCGAACACCTATTGTTTTGTGAAATGTTGGTGAAAATCACTATTCGTTATAGGTTTTCCAAAATCTGTATATACCCATTTTCCACTTGATTTTTCCTATTAATCAAGAATATGAAGTTGGATTTTTTTATATCATGCACGGATTTGACATATATGAAAATTACGAGTATGGGCATTTTCGAGACAAATTTTTAGGGCGTTTCACTATCCTTGGTAGAGGATACTTGTTCTTTATAGTAAATTTATTGAGTTGTTTCTAATCAATTTACAGTTTAAGGGAACAATCCTTTTTCTTTACAAATAATATCGTGCATCCTAAGGTAAGTTGCTAGACCTGATGAAACTCTTCTCCAATAGATCTCTCAATTTATCCTTAAACTCCAACTCCACCGACGTCATATGGTAAAGGGGAATAGAAATAGGTTTTGTATCAAGGAGGAGGTCTATACCAAAGTCTATATCTCTTTCGATAGGAACACCGGGAAGCTCATCGGGAAAGACACCAAGAAACTCACTGACCACCAGAACCGAATCAATAGCATGGACTTTTCACTAAACATCCCTAACCATTAAGAAAACAATTTTTGGGCTTTAAGACAGAAATGAATTCACCCTTGACCACCACATTGCAACTTTACCACTTAAGAATGGGCTCATTAGGGAATTGGAATCTAACTTTACGGGTCCTACAATCAATAAAAGCATAATATGCATGTAACCGATCCATCATACTGACCACCAGAACCGAATCAATAGGAAGGACTTTTCACTAAACATCCCTGGCCATTAAGAATTTTTGGGCTTTAAGAAAAGAAATGAATTCACACTTGACCACCACATTGCAACTTTACCACTTAAGAATGGGCTCATTAGGGAATTGGAATCTAACTTTACGAGTCCTACAATCAATAGAAGCATGATATGCATGTAACCAATCCATCCTAGGAATAATATCAAAAACGACCATGTCAAGCTCAAAAAAATCAGAATGAAAGACTTTATACAATATGAACACGGGGCAATCCCTATAAACTCTTTTAGCAATAATGGACTCAGAGGGGTAGACACTTCATAACGTTCACACAATAATTGGGGACACACATGAAGCTTATTGGCAACAAAAGGAGTAAGAAAACAAAGAGTAGAATCTGGATCTATCAAAGCATACATATCATAATAAAAAAACCTTTAACATATAGGTAATAACATCAGTAAACTCATCTAGTCCATGCCTCTGTTGAAGATCATAGAACCTATTTTGCCTTGGAGCACACCCTTGTTGGCCTGTCTTTACCCTTTGACCAATATTAGTACTTTGACCTTGAGGACAACCATCCCTACCCTTGTTTTGAGCACATGAGCTATGATACCCCGTAACTCAATGCTCTTATGTACCTATGTTTCAAGCCTTATTTGTTTAGGTGGGGAGTGTACTAGGGTAATTGGAGACTTTTAGTACTTAGATGAGTTCATGACTTACCTATGAATTGAGTTTTAGGTGTTGGTTTATGCAAGGGTCAACTTTAAGAAAGCATAATTTTAAGCACACATGGAACTGGATGACCCATTGAGTTAGATTTCCAATGGACTTGGTTTCACCTCATTCCGAGTTTGGATGAAGGAGTTATGATCGTTTTCATGAGGCCCTCCTGTGCAGTGATGCCCCACGAGCACCTATATGGGTAGTGAGGCTTTGTACAGACTATGTGGACTATATTGAGCAGGAAAAGTCCATTACTAGTTAATGAGGTGGGGCAAACACAGTGCCAAGGGTCGTATGGCTTGCCACTGACTGTGTAGGTAGTCGTGGGGGTGTGTAAGTAAGGTATAGTGGGCGTGGAAAGGAGTTCTTGATGGGGTATAGTGCCACAACCATCCACAAAGTTCGTGGCATGCTTGACAACACATGGTCCTTGGTGTGAGGTCTTCTGGCAACATTGTTTCTCACCAAGTGCAGCTGCACAGGGTTCTACAAGGATCGTGTAGCTCCACATGGCCTGTGGAGGCCCCCGTATAGGTGACGAAATATTAATTTTTCCCAAGTATCCCAACTCCCAAATTTTTTTGACTAAGTATCACCCCACAGGCACTCTACAGGATCGTTGTGTGGCACTTGGGCCGTTAGGCCCTCAGTGGAGCATCACTTTGCCAATTTTTCCTCCGTTCACTAATGGTGTTTTCATGTATTTAATCCATTCTAATGACCTTTGTAGATATCCAATGCTGTCTTAACATCCCCAAAAGACCTAAACCCTATTTAAAAGTATCAAATTCATTCCTCTAAATTTTAACACACTCTCAAATTCTCTCAAGAGCGTTCACAAAAACCCTAATAGGAATTCAAAGGAACTGAAGAGCACATTTTCAATTCCAAGACCCATTTCCAAGATTCAAGTCTTTTATAACCCAATTTCAAGACATTCAAGGTCTAAGGTATGTGAGTTTTATACATTGGGTCATTTCAACCATGGTGCCTAACCTTCTTTTTTATGAGCAGGAAAAGTCCATTACTAGTTAATAAGGTGGGGCAAACCCAGTGCCAAGGGTCGTATGGCTTGCCACTGACTGTGTAGGTAGTCGTGGGGGTGTGTAAGTAAGGTATAGTGGGCGTGGAAAGGAGTTCTTGATGGGGTATAGTGCCACAACCATCCACAAAGTTCGTGGCATGCTTGACAACACATGGTCCTTGGTGTGAGGTCTTCTGGCAACATTGTTTCTCACCAAGTGCAGCTGCACAGGGTTCTACAAGGATCGTGTAGCTCCA
>JAOTQR010006545.1:0-18561 GCA_025774065.1 Solanum ossicruentum | reverse complement strand
TTTCCCAGGAGATCCGTGCAGCTCCAGATCCTGAATTTGAGACTTTCAACACCTACCTAAAATATTCTCTTAAACGAGAGTATTCGTGCCGGCTCAAGATCCGCTACTGTCTTTTACTTTTTATTTAGGAAAGCTTGGGGATTGCTTCTGCCCGTATTGTGCTTCCAAAAGCATATTTTGACTTTGAAAGACAAAGCAGAACTCTTTTGATCCTGTTTTTTTTTTTTAATTTTGGTCCAAGACTTTCAAGTCTTGGACCTAAGGGTTCCCACATTTGAAAATATCTATACTTAACCTTATTTCACCCTCATATCATCCTAACATTCTCCAATACTCACTCAAACACTTAGACTCATATTTCACCCTAAACTCACGTCCCAAAGCTCAAGACCAATCATAAGGATTTCATTCAAGCTACAAGTCTCCATTAAAGTCTTCTTCAAGAGCTTCTCCAAAGCTAAGGTATGTGAGTTTCTTTCATGGGTTCCTTTAATCCATGATACCCAAGCCTCTTTTTACTCAAATTTCATGATTTAAAGTTGATTTACAAATGGGTCTTGCTTATTATGAAAATCACTGCACACTATGTTAAAGCTATGTCAAGTTGTTACTATTTTACTATACCTTGAGCTATAAATCTTTGATATACTATAAGATTTGAGGAGGGGTTTCGATGTATGTTACTTGAGTGTGTTGCAAGGTGTTGATTGATGGTATTACAATGGATTTTCTTGCATGATTTCATCTCTATAATTCATGATTTTATACTGGCATTACAAACTCGTCAAGTGTTTGATAAAATGTCTTGCTAGGGTTTCTTGAGAAATTGAAGGTTCAATGCATGTCGTTTGAGTTAAATAACATTATGATGATTATAGGATGACTTCATGATTATGACAGGGATGTCTATATGAGTTGTTTCATGGGAAGGTACCTATGGGGTTGTATGTAGATTGTTAGGTTCTTATGTTTGTTGTGTTCTTGCGAAAAGGAGGAGTTCTTTCCTCATGATTGAAATGTAATGGTTGGATGAGCTAGTTTTAGTGATTCTTACTAAAAAATCCATGTCATAAGTTAGAGTGACTAGTGATTCCTACCGAAAAGATCATATTGTAAGGTATGGACACCTTACCAAAAAGGTCATGCCGTAAGGTAGAATAGCTAATTGTGCCTACAAAAAAGATTATATCATAAGGCATGAACATCCCACCAAAAAGGTCATGCCTTAAGGTAGAAAGACTAAAAATTCTCATAGAAAAGAGCATATCATAAGGTGTTGACTTTCTATTGAAAAGGTCATTCCGTAAGATAGAATGAATAACGTTTCCTACCCTAAAGATGATATCATAAAGTAGGGCACGTCTTATACTACCTACCAAAAAGAATATATCGTAGGGTGGGGGTAGTGATAAGACTCTCCAAAAAGGTTATATCGTAAGTTGAGTGGGGGTTTTTGGCCCATTTCATGAAGGTTGGCACAAAGTAGTTTGAGAATGTTTCTTATATTAAGTTCACATTCCTTGTCATGATTTACAAGTATGCTTTTACCTTCAACATTGAACATGCATCTCATATTGAGGTTGTACCTATCCTTTGCTTATGATTATGCATTTCGATTATGTTAACTATCCCCTGCTAGCTTTTACCCCACATATTTAGTACATTTAGACGTACTAACACGTACTCTATGCCTATATGATATTACCATATAGGAATTGGACCCCGCTTGAGCATCTCCACCCACATGGCTAGTACGGTTTCACTCAAGCTTGTTAGTGAGTCCTTTATTTCGAAGACGTTGGTCTTTATTTCATATGCTATTTATTGATACTTCCTTCTTTATTGCTATTTTGACTATGAGGGTAAGCCTATTATTTTGTCATGGCCCACTAAGTATCTATATTTAGAGGTGTTGCTAGACAAGTTATGTATTATGCTTGAGCTTTGACTCACTTATGATATTCAAGATAATTAAATATAACTCTCTCTCTCTCTCTTAGTACCAATTTCCCTTGTTTATGTTTCTTATGTTGTTTTATCTTGCTTCCTCGACCAAGGATGTGTAATGATATGCTATGAGACTTATTTGGGGTTCCTTTAAGATTTTTATTTGCCGATCACGTCTAGGCGCTAGACTTGGATCATAACAAAGGTGGTTTCAGAGCACTAGGTTGATAGATCCTTAGAGTCCAACACACCGTGTCGATTATAGTCTTATTTATTGTTTTATTGAGCACCACACTATGAGTGGGAGGCTGTGAGACGTTTCAGGAAATGTTTTTATTCTCACGGTCTATGTCGTACTTTAGAAGAGAGATAAGGCTTTCCCCTCTAACCAATGTTTTGTGCGCTTCTAGTTGATAATGCCGCTTAGAAGAGGAAGGTAAGTTGAAGGTTTTGATGTTGATGGATTCGAGTTACAGTATTTCTCTTATTAGTTCTTTTGGTTGCTAGTGGGCTTCTTGTGTGTCCCGAGTTGTGACGTGAACCTTTGGTGTTTACCTCTTGGTTGGGTATATTGTTGCTAGAAAGTCCAGAGGCGTTGTTCCATGTTCATATTGCATTAGGTCTTGCCTTGTGGCTTGTTAGATTAGATGTGGTGGATTTTGATGTTGTACTTGGAATGGGATAGTTGCATACATATGTGTCTCCTTTGGTGGTAGGAACCATAAAGTTAGAATTTGACTTCCTAGTGAACCCATCCTTGAGTGGAAGAGTCTTGATGTGCTAGTCAAGTGACAACAAGGGCGACAGATCTATTTCATGTCTTAAGGTACAATTTATCTCTAAGGGGTTGTATTTATCATCATGTGAGAATTGGAGGTGTTGAACCTAAGTTGCTTTGTTATAGAATTGTTGGTGGTGGTAGATGAGGCCTTGAATGTCCCTTTTCAATATTTTAGGTTTGAGGTTGTGTCTTTGGTTTGACTAGTCCATCGATTATGCCTATAAGTCTCATGAATAAGATCTTTTAGCCCCTACTCGAATAGGCTTATGGTGGTTTTGGTGATGATATGATGGTTTGTGTTCCCTAATGAGGTAGTGCATGTGAGTCTTTTGAGGGTAGCACAACAAAGTTTAAGGAAGAAGGTTGGATGCTAAATAGGAGGAGTAGGAATTTTAGTTGTAAGAGGTTGCCATCCTTGGTCATGCGGTGCCTAGTGATGACATTAAAGTGGACCCTAATAAGACAAAACTGATTAGCTATTAGACTAGACCATAACTCCCTTGGGTGTTGGAGGTTCAGGTTTTGTCCCCAAGTGAGGACGGAGGTAGGAGATATCCCTAATTGTCTTTTCGGACTAGGAGGGAGTATTTCAAATATTGATGGAGTTGTTTGGTTGGCTTATGCACCAATGGTGTTTATGGGTTTCTTGAATAGGGTCTTAAAACCCTACCGTGATATGCTTGTAGCGGTATCTAGTGACGAGGTGTGGATTTGTTTAGAGCTTGTGAATCATTTAGAGGTAGTGTTGCAAGTCCTGGAGGATGAGAGATTGTTGCTAAATATGATAGGTATGCATTGGGGATAGCAAGAAGGTGGTTAGAAATATTTAAGGACTATGAAATGAGTGTGCATTATTTTTCCCTTGTAACCTTGATATTGAGGTCGGTGCTCTACGTATCCTAGCATGTGTTGTTGATGGTGGCAAGGAGGAGACTTATGGGGTCCTTCAGTTGGTTAGATTGGAAATTAGGTTGAGGGAAGTTAAGTATAGTGGTGTAGTATTCTTGGTGGTTCCAAATCTTCTTGGGTTAAAAGGTCTAGATTAAGCAAGGCCTTGATTTCGCCTTATTAGAGTTGAAAGTTTAGGGTGGAAAGATGGTAGAGTGGAGGTTATCTCCAAAAGGGAGTTGGTGGTTCATGGCAACAAGTGGAATAGGTTTGGTTAAGGTTGTCAAATGACTTCACAGTTGTGAGTCCTTTTAGAGTGAAGACAGAAGTTGGAAAGGTTGCATAAGTTTTGGGATTGCCTATGGATAGGGGTTTGGTTAGTCCGATTCTTCATTCTTCGAGGTTGATGAGATGTGCTGGTGATTCTAGTGCTATAGAACTCCTTGAGATTATGGGTAATATGGAGGATAAGTTGTCTTAGAAGGAGGTCCCGGTGAAGGTGTTGGATGGATGAGTGGAGAAGTTGATTAATGAGGATGTTGTGTTCGTCAAGGCCCTTTGGAAAAGCTGTCTATTCGTATATGTCTCTCGGGGAGCCTGTGCTAGCATGGAGAAGCAATATTTGTATTTCTTTCATTCTGTTCAAGCTTATGTTGACATGTCAAGTTCTTTCTATGATTCCAAGTCTTATGTTTCAACCCTATATCATTCACATGCATCCATGTTTAAGTTGGCAAGTTTATAATGATCTTACAATTATGTTGAGATTTTGAAAATGGCATTTTAAAGTGTATTTTGAATTCTTGTTGGGGATGATCTCCTTATGATTACTCTTCTATTGTACGTTTCTTTGACATTCAGGGACGAATATTCCGAAGGGGAGATATTGAAACAACCCCAAAAATGTGCCTCAAAATGCCAAGAAATTTAAATTTCATACATCTCAAAATCCATGTGCGATATTGAAAATCCAACTTCGTATTCTTGTTCCGAGGGTCTAAATTAGGGGGAGAAGGGTCTAACACCAATTTTTGATCAACCGTATCAAAATCCAAAAATCGCAAAAATATGATTTAGGAGGGTCAACTTTAAAGGTGTATATCTCTTAGCACACAAAGAACGGGGTGGCCCATGACCTACAAAATTATATATACTTGAATTAGATTTCCAACACACTTGGTTTCACCTCATTCCTAGTTCGGATGAAGAATTTATGTCCGTTTTCGTAGAAAATCGTTTGTGCATAAATGCAAATTCCAGTGAGTAATCCGCGTTGCTTCCGCAATGCGGACCAGTGTTATTTTGGTCCCTTTTTCTTTATTTTGGTCTAAGAATTTCAAGTCTTGGGCCTAAGGGTTCCCATATGTGAAAATACCTATACTTTGCCTTATTTCACCATCATATCATCCTAAACATTCGTCAATACTCACTCAAACACTTAGACTCATATTTCACCCTAAATTCAAGTCCCAAAGCTCAAGACCAATCTTAAGAATTTCGTTCAAGCTTCAAGTATCCATTAAAGTCTTCTTCAAGAGTTTCTCCAAAGCTAAGGTATGTGGATTCTTTTCAGACATGATACCCAAGACTCCTTTTACTCAAATTGCATGATTTAAAGTTGATTTACAAATTGGCCTTGCTTATTATGAAATTCACAGCACACTATGTTAAAACTATGTAAAGTTGTGACTGTTTTACTATTTTTTGAGCTACAAATCTTTGATCTATTGTAGGATTTGAGGAGGGGTTTTGATGTATGTTGGCTTAGTGTATTGCAAGGTATTTATTGATAGTTTTACAATGGATTTTCTTGAATGAGTTCATATCTATAATTCATATTTTATACTAGCATTACACACCCACCAACTGTTTGATAAAATGTCCCACTAAGGTTTCTTGAGAAATTGAAGGTCCAATGCATGCCTTATGAGTTAAATAGTGTTATGATGATTATATGATGACCTCATGATGGTGATAGGGATGTCTATATGAGTTGTTTCATTGGAAGGTACCTATGCGGTTGCATGTATATTGTTGGGTTCTTATGTTTGTTGTGTTCCGGGGAAAAGGAGGATCTCTTTCCTCATGATTGAAATGTAATGGCTGGATGAGCTAGTTTTAATGATTCCTACCGAAAATGTCATACCATAAGGTAGAGTGACTAATATTCCCACCGAGAAGATCATATCCTAAGGTATGGACATCGTACCAAAAAGGCCATTAAGGTAGAATAGTTAATTGTGCGTACCTAAAAGATTATATCATAAGGCATGGACATCCTATCAAAAAGGCCATGTCATAGGGTATAAAGACTAAAGATTCCCGCCAAAAAGATCATGTCGTAAGGTATGGACTTTCAATTGAAAAGTTCATGTTGTAAGATAGAATGAATCACGTTTCCTACCCAAAAGTTGACATCGTAAAGTAGGGTATGTCTTATATTACCTACCAAAAGGACTATGTCATGTGGTAAGGGTATTGATAAGACTCTCCAAAAAGGTTATACCGTAAGGTGATTGGGGTTCTTTCGCCTATTTCATGAAGGTTGGTACAAAGTGGTTTGAGTATGCTTCCTATATTGAGTTCACATTCCTTATTTTGATGATTTACAAGCATGTTTTTACCTTAAGCATTGAACATGCATGTCATACTGACATTTTACCTATCCTTTGCTTATGATTATGAATTTCGATTATGTTGCCTATCCCTTGCTAGCATTGCATCCCACATATTTTGTACATTTAAACGTACTAACACATACTCTATTCACACATAATATCACCATGTAGGAACTGGAGCCCCGCTTAAGCATCACCACCACGTGGATAGTACGATTTCACTAAAGCTTATTGGTGAGTCCTCCATTCTAGGGATGTTGGTCTATGTTTCTTATGCTATGTATTGATACTTCCTTCTTTATTGCTATTTTGACTATGAGGGTGACCCGGCTACTTTGTCTTGGCCCCCACTAAGTATCTATGTTTAGAGATGTTGCTGGACAAGTTGCGTATTATGCTTCAGCTTTGACTCACTTATGATATTCAAGCTAATTAAATATAAATCTCTATCCCTTAGTCCTAATTTTTCTTTTTTATATTTCTTATGTTATTTTATATTACTTTCACGACCAAGGATGTGTAATGATATGCTATGAGGCTTGTTTAGGGTTCATTCGGATTTTCCATTCATCAGTCACGTCTAGGCCCTAGACTTGGATCGTGATGGTAAAACATCATAGGATATCATTGAGACTATTTAAGAACATAAAGTATCATAAATCATCATTAGCATACATATTAACTTGAAGTACTTAAAGCAAAGGTAAAAAAAATTATGTAGGACTTTGTGTGTGAAAGGTGATACACTCGCATACCTTGGTAAGCTCGGGAAGAAGGAATTTATTGTTTGAAGGAAGATCCCCTTGAAATCCTAGCCTCCTTAGTTTGTTCTTCTTCTATGGAGAGTATTCTCTTTGTCCTTAGAATTTTTAGAATAGGATAATAAGGGAATGAATGAGGGTCCTAGGGCTTTAAGGTCATATTTTAGGCACTTAGAATGCTAAAAATGATGTAGTATAGAATTAGGTTTCCAAAAATGGCAAAACTGCCTTTCATTAAAACTGTCGGAAGGAATCTACGAAAGCTCGATTATAGATGATGATTTGAACCATGAATCATAGTCATGCTTGTCCTGTTCTCCTTTTCCAATCTTCAAAAACTATTTTGTCGAGCTAAACCACAAACCCTTTTCTATAGGCCATCCTTTGACTTACTAATGTGCTGCCAAACTACGGCATTTTTGATACTAAAAACTTAGAATTTTGTGTGTTCTCAAAGTGATGTTAGTATGTTTGATGTATTTTTCATTAATGTTTCATGATTTTAGGAATCGGGATGATTTTGGGCCAAGCTGCATAGATTGTAGATTTTTGAGGAATCACGAGTTCTTCTACGGGTTTCCATGAGTCGTATGTTAGTTTTGTCAGACAGATATAGTAAAAGATTAATTTTTAGACGTTGTAGTTATGTGTTAGAAGAAAAATCATAAACCATTTGACAGCTCATATGTTTGTTCATATGTTGAAGATCAGAAAATATGCTAAGTGCTGAACTATTACCAGAAGAAGACTCCTATGGGTCTTAAGCCTGTTCGTGCCTTGAGGATTAGAGTTTTGAAGAATTGCTGAAGAATGAACAGACGAAACCCCTTACAGGCCATAAGTCCAAAGATGACCAATAGGAGGAATTTGTATATGGAAGAAAGAGTTTATGAATTGCAGTCTACGAAGGCCAATCACGGGCCGTGATTTCATCTACGGCCTATAACCTTGTTCATCTAATTTCTCGATTCTTGTTTTCCTAATTTGTTTAGAATTTGTTTCCACTTTCTACATATATGCTTTTTAGTTTTTTCTTTAGAGAGAGAGCCGTAATAAAATTAAGAACTCATTACTTGTGATTATTATTTTGTTCTTGGAGATCACTTTCGATTTTACATTCGAGCTATAACATCGTGATTTCTTGTGATGGTTTTTGATTTTGTGTTCTTTAATTTATCATTGTAAGTATTCAATTATTCTATTTCATATATGATTTCTTCATCTACAACGAAGAAGAGTAGATAAATTCACAACTAGGGTTATGAGAACCTTGAAGAACTAACAACGTTAAAAATTGATAATTCATAATTCCTTTGAAAATGTGCATGTGTGTATTAATTATATCATCTATTTGAATGCTTTTTAATGTCTAACGTTAGAACTCACCTAATTATTACTTACTAGATCAAGGGGTAATGAATGGGATAAGAGATAAAGAACAGGATTCAATGTGATTACTCTCGTCTAATCAACCTGAATGGATCAAGGGATGGTTGTACCGAGATAAAGGTAAAGGTTAGTAATGCAACATTGTGAGGATTGATCAGATCACGTGGTGAAATTTGTTTAATTTTCAGATCAAAGGGTTAGGTAAATATAACTTACCAGTTTTGAATGCTACACACTAGAAAAGATTATGATTATCTGGCTATATGGAGTTAGAAATTCATAAGGAACACAATATCCAAGTTACTTCTCTCACTGATTTCACAAAACTTTCACTTGACGATTCAATTCCAGTTTAGGTTTAACTATTACATTTTCAAAACCCCCCGACCCTTCGAAAATAAGTCGATTAATTCAATCTAATTGGTTATAATTATTCTATGTCCATACTTTATGGGATCGACCATAACCATTGTTAGGTTTTATATTTTGACAATGACCACTTATACCTTTATTTGGAGGTATAATTTGATCATGATCAAAATTATAGTGTCATTGCCAAGGAATACGGCTTTTATATTGATGAAATTAGAGTAATTTGTGAGTTAATTCTTATTTTACTTATTTTACATTTTTGTTGTTTTTGTTTGGTTTTAGCATACAGGTGTAGTGTATGCCTGATACTCGTAGTCAAGGCATCCCCTTGACTCCATTGGATCTAATGATCCAGAAATTGTTATAAAGAATGGCTCAGGACAATGCGAATAATCCTGCAAATCTTGCACAAAATCAAAATAATGAAGACCCACCACCACTTAAAAATGTAAATCCACCACTACAAGGTCAACAAGCAGCAGCTAATGCATAGAATCCATAAAGACTTGACCTTATGACAGTGGATATCACCGGACTTATTGTGTTGCCTCCTTTATAGGATGATACTAAGTTTGTTCTATAGAGTGGGTTGTTATAGATTTTGCAGAATAGAGGGTTGCTCATGGACTTACCGTCAAAGGATCCGCACAGCCATCTAGTGTTGCTTTTGTATGCAAGAGCATGATAGGAAACCAAAATCTGTCCATGGATATTGTTGGGCTCCACGTCTAATCATTATCTCCCCTACACAAAGTGAGAATATGGTTAGCAGAGCTTCCATAGAGATCTATCACCACAGGGGTAGTAATCCAGAAAGCTTTTTAGAGGGGTATTTCTCGAGTCAAAGAAGTTGAAGTTGAAAGATCAGATCAATAACTTCGAGTAATTACCTAGTGATTATACTAGTAACACATAGGATAATTCCAAAAAGTGTTTAAGAAGTGTTCCAAACCACTAGATTGTTGATGATTCCATGTTCATGATCTTCTGCCAAGCCTTAGATGTTAATTGCGAAGCTGCGGTTGACACCATAACTAGAGGTCCTTCGTAGATTTCCTATTTTCTGTTGTAGCTGAACAAGTGGAGAATGTGGTAGAGACAAACCGTGCAGGGGGCACGAGGGATAAATCTACGATGAAGAGTTCCTTTTCAATTAGTACAAATTTGGAGCAGGCTAAGATTAATGAAGATGTGATGTAAGAGCTAGCGTGAATTAATACTAATATGGGGTTACTGATAAAATAGAGTCATGAATGAGTAAATGACATAAATCATCAACCCCCGCGAGCACCTATGTAGGAGAAGCCCTATTATGAGGAGGATTCTTACTTTGTGACTGATCAGATAGGGGTTTATAGACTAATGCCCAAAGGTCCAATCCAGACTATTGGTACCAAGTTCAAGGAAAAAAAGTTTGGAAATTCAACAAAGATAATGCTTAAAATGACAACAACTGAAGTGGATACTATGATAGAAATAGGGGACAAGATAGAAATGGTGATTGGGGTAGCAGAGATGGGTATAGAAATGGTCTATATGCCATCGCATAATCGTGATTCTAAGGCTAGTAGTTCGAGGATTGAGGAGATATTTGATAAGTTGTTGAAGAAGGATGACGCCCAAGATGAGACTTAGAAGGGAATGAAAGCTGAGATTTCAGGCATTAATCTGAAGATCAAGCCTCATTCTATGTCTTTCAAGTAGTTGGAGAAACAATTTCATCAAATGGCTACACAATTAAACCAACATCAGAAGGGTACATCGCCAAAAAACACAGTGCAAAATTTGAAAAATGATGGGCAGTTATGCCAATGACGACATGAGGTGGTAAGCAGATGATTGATCCACCCAAAAATTTGTGGTATGCTTGTTTGGGTCTACGGTTTTTCCACAAAATCTAATAATTCTATCCATCCAAGTGTGGTAATGGTCACTCATACTATCTTCTACAGGGTCAAATTTGAAACGTCAATCAAGTACTATACCTTACCACCTATGATCCTTGTTATAAATACTGGGACTTTGAATGACCTCATTAGAGCTTGGAAATTTGGTTTCAAAATGTTTTGGAGCAAGGTGACGATTCATAGAATCCTTCACAATCTGTGTGGTACTTTACGGACCGTGTGGTGCCTCCTTGAAGTGGTTGTTAGCCTTGTGTGGGGTGTAAAGGCCTTAAGGTGGAGTTTGGGACCAAGGCATATCACACTTAGACCCCATACAGGCCATGTGAGGCCATACGGATCGTATGGTGGACCGTATGGTAGCTTTGGGCTAGAGAATCCATAGTTTTGTGCCTAAGGGAAGTGGTATGGTCAAGTATATTATCCATATGGTGTGGTATGATCAGTATGCCCTTCCGTATAGGTTCCAGAGTGATAAATTTCTAAGTATTAGATCACCGTCTCAGAACTTAGTCGTGAAGACTTTTTCTAAGTGAAGTGGAATGGAAGCGTACATGGTTTGTATACCTCGGTACAGACCATAAGACCAATTGTATGAATGCCTGCGTCAAATTTTCTAATAATGGAATTCCTTTGGCTAAGCTTTTCACAAGAACTGATAGAAGGGTCAACTTTAAATGGTCATGTCTCTTGGCACAATATGAACTAGGTGGCCCACACCCTTTTAATTGAAGCTCTTTGAATTATCTTTCCAACCCGTCCTGTTTCACCTCATTCTGAGTTTGGATCAAGAAGTTATGCCTATTTTTGTAAAGTCGTCTATGTAGAGTTTCTTGTGAATTAGCTAAGTATGATCTCAGGGGAGGGTTTCATAGTCCGTGAGAACTTGTAAGGACCATGAGACCTTCTTACAGGACCCTGGTAAGAAATTTTATCCCGCTTTATTAATGGTTTGTTTGTAATTATGGCTTCTCCTAGGCGACCTTTATGACTTTCTATGCTATCCTAACACCTCCAAATGACCAAAACTCTATTTCTCTAATTCAAATTCATTCTTACACTTAGAATTATATTAAAAACTCGTAAAAACTCTCTCAAGAACTCTTTCGAAGACTAAGTTTGGGAATCAAGGGAAAACTTTTTTCTTCATCAAATTTCTTCTTGACTCTCCCCGTTTGTGGGATTGATTCTTGGTCCCTTTCAACCGAGAAGATCCAAACTCTTTTTACTTGAATTTCAAAAATGTTTGCTTACTTTAAATATGGGTTTTGATATTATTATTTATTAAATTCAATTGAGGTATGGGCTGATCTTTAGTTGATTTAAGCCTTACTATGTTGAGTTACTTGATTATTATGAATATTTGGGTATGCATTGTCCCTTTAAAATTTGATCTAAGCATGACTGATCTATATTAAGATTTAAATATGGATTTAATTATGGATTTACTTCAATTTCATATTGTATTTTTTATTTTAGATTGTATCTCAATTACACATGCTATTATCACATCATTCATGGCATATACATTCATGAGCATTGGATTTTATGAAAATGATGAAGTAGGCTAAACCCAATTATGTTTATGTAAATGATTTTTATAAGATCTTGAATTACTTGGTTATGGAAAGAATGTGATCACACTAACATTTGAAGAGTGTGCAATGCTAGTTCAAATTCATGCAATTCAACAGTGAAATAATGTGTGAAAACTTAATGTAAATCAACCTACCAACACACAGTAAGACCATCATGTAAGATATCTTGAAATCCTTCATCAAATCTCCTAATAGATCATAGTTTCATAGCCCAAAACATACATAGTCTCAGTAGACCAAACCAACCCATATTATAAGCTTGAGGTCGATAAAAATACATATTTAATCAATATTTCATAAAACCCCAACATGTTTCATGCTTAGAATCTTTCATAAAAGAAACCCATAGATAATATAACTTTAAAATATGTAATTTCATAAGATAGAAAGATTGGACACCATGGACGAAAAGACCCAATGGTTGAAACCCACATACCTCAAATTTGGGAATTTCCTTAATATAGATTTGAATGAGAACTTGAAGCTTGAATTAAGTTCTTGAGATCCGGAATTGCGCTTGAGACACTTGAATGTGGATGAAATATTTGGTTAAGTGTTAGAGAGGGTTTTGAGAGTGTCCTGAGTGATATAGAGTTGAAAAATGGCTAGTTATACATATTTTTACGCATAAAAGGAAGACCACAATGCTTTCGGCTAAGATAGGAAAAATAAACAAGTCACAACACTGCTCCACGACAGGTCCACGTCGCAAAGCTTTTGCGAACAGCTTTTGGAAAATGAAAATTTTTTAAAATCTTTTTTTCTTTTGCTACAGGTCCACTAAACTTGGGGTTATACCCATTTCCTACTCAATATTTCCCCATGATCAACAATATGAATTAGAATATTTCATATCACACATAGATTTTGAGATATATGAAAATTACGATTATCAGCATTTTCGAAGCACATTTTTTGGACATTTTTGGGGCATTTCAATATCTCCACCTTGGGAACATTTGTCGCCGAATGTCAAAGAAACGTACAAAAGGAGAAGTAATCATGAAGAGTTCAGCAAAACATGATTGCAACAAACACATTTAAACATCATTTTCAAAAATCTCAACACGAGTGTCAAAATAACCATTAGCTTGTCAACATAAACATAAATGCACGTAAAATGACATAAGGGATGAAACCTAAGAGTTGAAATCATATAGGGGACTTAAATTAGTACCTTTGGCTTGAGTAGAATGGAAGAGGTATGGGTAACGTTTTTGCATGTGCGCCTCGGCTTCCCATGTGGCACTTTTAACTTGTTGGTTTCTCTAAAGAACCTTGACAGAAGCAACATCCTTGTTTCTCAACCTCTTCACTTGACTATCTGAAATTTCTGTCATAACCTCCTCATAAGTAAAATTATCTTCTACAACACCCACAACATCCAAAGGTACGATAGCATTCGGGTCACCCACATATTTTCTCAACATAGATATATGGAAAACTGGAGTGAAACATATTCATATCAATACGCAACTCGAACTCATAGGCCACCTTACCAATTCTCGTCAACACTCTTTAAGGACCCACAAACCTTGCACTCAATTTACCCTTCTTGCCAAATCGAACCATACCCTTTTTGGGTGAAACCTTCAAATAGACCCAATCACCGACCTTAAATTCAAAATCCCATCTCCTCACATCGGAATAGGACTTTTGTCTACTTTGAGCTATTTTCAATCTCTCCCTCATCAACCTCATCTTCTCCGAGGCTTCCATGACCATATCCAGACCGAGCAAAGCCATCTCCCCCACTTCAAACCATCCAACTGAGGATCTACAATGCCTAAGACAAAGAGCTTCAAAAGGAGTCATACCAATGCTTGAGTGGTAGCTATTGTTGTAAGAAAATTCAATGAGTGGAAGATGATTATACCAACTACCCTTAAACTCCAAAACACAAGTTCTAAGTATATCCTCAAGGGTTTAGATAGTCCTCTTGGCTTGGCCATCCATTTGAGGGTGAAAGGTCATGCTAAGCTTTACCTTGGTACTAACATCTCTTTGGAAAGACCTCCAAAAGTGAGAAGTGAATTGAGTACTACAATCTGAAATGCTAGACAAAGGCATCCTACGTAATCTAACCAATACATAAATGTACAATTTGGCACAATCTTTTGTACCATAAGTAGTTTTGACTGGTAAGAAGTATGAAGATTTTGTCATTCTATCAACCATAACCCTAATAGAATCAAAATGCTTTCTAGTCTTAGGCAACCCACAATGAAATGCACGTTGATTTCCTCTCACTTCAAATTAGGAATCTCTATGTCTTGGGCTAGGCCACCGGGTCTTTGATGTTCGGCCTTCACTTGTTGGCAATTGTGACATCCAAATACGAACTTGGCAATGACTCTCTTCATACCACCCCATCAATACACCTCTCTCAAATTTCTACACATCTTTGTAGAACCGGGGTGAATAGAATAGAAAGAATTATGAACCTCATCTAGAATCTTCTTTCTCAAGTCATTAACACTTGGCACACACAATCTACTTTGGTACCTAAGGGAACCGCCCCCCCATGGGAGAAAACCTCTATTTTGCCATCTTTACCAAGGACTTCAACTATAACAAGGAAGGATCAAGATCTTATTTTGCCTTTAGCTCCTCAATCAAGGAAGACTTAGAACCATCAACTACCACTACACCACCATTGTCAACTTCCTCCAACCTAACCCCCAATCTAGCCAACCAATGGAACACCCTAGCCACCTCTTTACCACTATCATCAACATGAGCTAGACTACCCATAGACACCTTACTTAGAGAATTGGCCACAACATTAGCTTTGTCGAGGTGATAAGGCATACTTATATCATAATCTTTAAGGAGGTCTAACCAACTTCTTTATATCAAGTTAAGATCTTTTTGGGTGAACACATATTGGAGACTCTTGTGGTTGATAAACACATCAATATGAACCCCGTACAAGTAGTGACACCAAATTTTTAAAGCAAATACCACGACCGTCAATTCAAGATCATGGATGGGATAATTCTTCTCATACACGTTAAGTTGTCTAGAGGCATATGCTATCATCTTACCACTTTGCATCAAAACACACCCCAAACCAATTCTTGATGCATCACAATACACAACAAACCCTTCCAACCCTTCCAGTAGAGACAAGATATGAGCGGAGACAAGCCTATCCTTCAATGTTTGAAAACTCTTCTCACATTCATTGGTCCACACAAATTTCACCTTCTTTTGGGTCAACTTAGTTATAGGAGAAGCAATAGAAGAGAACCCATTTATAAACCTCCGGTAAAAACCCGCCAAACCCAAGAAACTCCTAGTGACCGATGTAGTCAAAGGTCTATGTCAATTTCTACTCACCTCCATCTTCTTAGGATCTAACTTAATACCATTACCTGAACCACATGTCCTAGAAAAGCAACCTCTTTCAACAAAAACTCACATTTTTCATATTTTGCATACAACCTCGTCTCCCTCCAGATTTGCAACACCACCCTCAAGTGATCTACATGCTCCTTCTCACTATGGGAATAGATCAAGGTATCATCAATAAAACCCACCATAAACAAGTCAAGGTAGGGTTTAAAGACCCTATTCATAATATCCACCAATATAGTCAGTGCATTAGTCAACCAAAAGGACATACCCACAAACTCAAAGTGCTTATACCTAGTCCAAAAAGTCGTTTTGGGAATGTTAAACTCCCTCACTTTCACTTGGTGATACCTAGACTGAAGATCAATTTAGAGAAGTGACTAGCACCTTGAAGTTGGTCAAAAAGATCATCAATCCTTGGTAGAGGGTACCTGCTCTTTATGGTGACTCTATTAAGTTATCGATAATCAATGTGCATTCTAAGAGAACCATCCTTCTTCATCATAAATAACACTGGTGCACCCCAAGGTGACTTACTAGACCTTCTAAACCCCTTCTCCAAAAATCCGTCAAATCCTCCTTCAACTCCTTCAACTACATCGGGTCTATACGGTAAGAGGGAACAGAAATGGGTTGAGTGTTGGGAAGAACGTCTATACCAATGTTTGTTTTCCATCAGGAGGAACATCAGGAAGCTCATCAGGAAAGATATCAAGGAATTCATACAATCAGAATTGACTCTATAGGAAGGACTTTGGACTCAATATCCCTAACCCTCACAAGATGATAGAGACACCCCTTAGAAATCAACTTTTGGGCTTTAATACAAGAAATGAATCTACCCTTGACTACCACATCACAACTTTCCAACTCAAGGACAAGTTTATTTGGAAATTGAAATTAGACCCTATGTGTTATACAATCAACAGAAGCATAATATGCGTGCAACCAATCCATCCCTAGAATGACATCAAAATCCACCATATCTAACTCAATAAAAATCACAAGGCAAGATTTTGTGCAATATAAATCAGGGACAATTTCTATAGACTCTTTTAGCAAAAATAAACTCACCAATGGGGTAGACACTTCATAGGGTTCACACAATAATTCGTGGCTAATATGAAACTTTTTGGCAATAAAAGGAGTAATAAAAGAAAGAGTGGCACCCGGGCTAATCGAAGCATACACATCAAAATAAAAAAAAACCTTTAACATACTGGTGATGATATCACGCTCCTCATTCACCCCTTATCTCCCTTGAAGGGAATAGAACCTATTGCCTTAGGGAACCCCCTTATTGGCCTCCTCTTCTTTTTGGACCTGCATTTGCAGCTTGGCCTTGTGGATGACCAGCTCTACCTTTGTTTGGATTATAGGGACAATCCATCACCTTATGACCAACTTCAACATAACCATAGCAGGTATTAGTGTTTTTCAAACATGGGCTATTTTGGCTTCTACCACACCCTTGGCATTTAGGGTGGTCATTGGCAAACCTTCTATTAGGAGCATAGGAAATCCCTTGGCTTGGAGGCTTGTGGCCTAGAGAAAATTGGCCACCATTGGGATTTTAGAATGCACCTTCAAGATAGGCCCTCTTGGCCTCACCACTCCTTCACTTTCTCAACTTTCCCCCTCTAGCTGTTCGGCATAGTCATGTGGTAAGGCAAATACATATCATCTATCAACATGGTGGTACGACACTCCTCATTCGCTAAGTCGGACACACCAGATAAAAATTTGTTCATCCTAGACCTCGGCTCAGCAACCAATTGTGGGTTATACTTGGAGAGTTGGTTGAACTTGAGGGCATACTCCCTAACACGCATAGACACTTGATTTAGATTCATAAATTCTATCATTTTCGCCTCCCTAAGCCCACTAGGAAATAACCGATTGAGAAATGCCGCTTTGAACTCTTCCCAAGGGATAGTATCACCATTCCCTATTTCCATATTCCATTGAGTGAACCATATATGAGCTACCCCTTTGAGTTGGTAGGCCGCCAACTCTGCCTTTTTCTCCGAGTTAACCACCATAATAGACAACACTTATATACCTCACCAATAAATTCTTATGGATCCTCATCCACCTTGGACCCATGGAACTCCGGTGGGTTCATCCTAGTAAAATCTCTCACCCTAGAGGTTGCAGAAGGAGCATGAGAGGTTCGGTCCCCTTGGTTGATTTGATTAGTCATGGCATAGGCCAACATGGTAATAGCATCCCGAAACTCTTCATGGGCCACTCCCCCATCATGAGGAGCGGGAGAGGTCGGTTTCTCCATGGGAGCACGGGCTCTTATTCCTCTTAGAAGTGGCGTGATCTATAGTAGCAAAGTATATTTGTTAGATTAAAAGCCTTACCTTACTCAAAAAGCACGACATAGAGCATGAAGAAGGGAAACATTTCCTAAAATGCTTCATAGACTCTTACTCATAGTTGTGGTGCACTTCACAATGATGAACAAGACTCTAATCGATGTGGTGTGTTGGATTCTGAGGACCGTTAACAACCTAGTACTCTGATACCAAGTTTGTCACAACCCAAGCCTAGGGCCTAGATGTGAAACAACAAATGGGAACTCAAAGGGACCCAAACAAGCCTCATAGCATATCAATTACACATCCTTGGTCTCGAAAACTAGGTAAACAACAACAAGAATATAAACAAGGAAAAACAGGCTAAGGGAAGTCTTGACATTTATAAAGTGTAAAGAGTTAAATGTCAAAGCATAGATACATCAATTGATCCAACAACACCTCTAAACATAGATCGTAGGACGGCCAATACACATTTCGGGCTCACTAACATAGTATCAAATGATTAACATAAAGAGATATCGAAAGCAAAAGTAGCATAGCTAGTATCCCCGAACTTGAGGACTCACCAAAAGCATATCTTCAAGATGCCAAAACTAGCCACGTGAAGGATGATCATGAT
>JAOTQR010006534.1:0-18561 GCA_025774065.1 Solanum ossicruentum | reverse complement strand
TGCATCATAAGGGCTTCTAGTTTGCCCATTGATCAATTAGGTCCCAAACTTTTCTATTTTGATCCAATTGAGGACTTTTGACTCCAAATTGATTATACCCTCCATATTCACTTAATGCTCTAACCAAACATCGAAAATATACTTAAGTTAAAATTTCTCGACGTCCATAACAAAATTTCACAATTGTAAAGTTATCCTTAATTAAATAATTGCGGGGTCTAACACAATCCTTGCAATGTAAGGGTTGGCATACATATGGAAAAACGTGGTGGAGACCTAATACTTATCCTTGATAGTCCCTTCAATGAACTCCTTTAATCTATCAAGTGGGATCATCCCCTCAGAAGAGACTGGTACCTCATTTGATATGTGATGATTGCTTCGTAGAATTTTTAGTCTCGTGAACTTTAACGCCTTTTCCAGGTGCATGACTAGATTCTCCTTCTAGTAAACCATCAATCCTATCCATCAACTTATTGATGTGCAATTCTTAACTTTGCACATGCTTGGTCAATCCCTCAATCATCTTTGCCAAAGTCGTAAGTTGCTTCTTTATGGATGAAGCATCAATTACTATGCTTGCACGACTATTGGCAATGGACTTTTGTGTGAGTCAATCTTCACATGGCTCACATCACGCAAGCCTTTCTTCGCGATGGAGTTCTTAGAACCAGGAAGCTCAAGTGAAGCTAAAGTCATTTCGATCTTTTTGGCAATACTACTTCCTCCATTCGCAGCATTTGTAAAGGATCTTACTCCTCTTAGAGTTGAAGACCCAAAGATAGAAATTGATATAGATGACATATTAAGTGTTTGTTGTCCTAGCATAGTAGCCTTGCTCCTCGTAACAACACCAAAGCTCCCAAAGGTAACACCAAGAATTCCCTCCACTTTAGTAGAGAACTTGGAGTCAACAGCGTTGGAGAAAGTTGATTGGGAGCTAATCTTCTTGGAAGCCATCTGAATGTTCTTTGATGCTTGAAAAGTTGAGATGAGAGATAGAGATTGTTCCACTGGGCGTGCCAAAATTTGTAGACAATAAAATTCACGTCGAGAAAATAATAATCAAGAACGAAAATATCGCAAACAATTTGTAGTATTTAATTTTAATATATGAGTGTTACAATCTCTATGAATCTCTGATTCGCCTTTTCAAGTGTAAATTCAAGAGCTCTTGAGCTTGATCTTGAACTTGAAATTTGTTCTTGAACTTGATCTTGAAATTTGAACTTATTCTTGATCTTGTTTTTGAAACTTGAATTTGTTCTTGAGTTTGATCTTGAATTCAAGAGCTTTTAAGCTTGTTCTTGAACTTGAATGCTTGAATATTTGAATTCTTGAACTTTGTAGAGAAATTTGCGGCGTTTGATCCATGAGCTTTCTCTAGCTTTTTGTTAGAATTCTCTCTTCTTTGTATTATGAAGACCTCTATTTATAGTTATGGAATAGAGGAATTATAATAGGAAAGAATTCCCTTCAGCCAATCAGATTTGTGTGACATGACATATTGGGCTTTAAAGAAATAGGCTTGTCATTTTGACATGTAGCATGACTATATTGGCTTCTTTGTTTGACTTGGCGTACCACCTCATTTGACGTGTGGCACCCTGATGGGCCTCTTGGATGAAATAATATTGAGCTTATTAATTTGGACTCTTTTATTATAGTCCATATCAATTAGCATGAGTTTTAATTAAATCTGTATTTATTGAAATTAAATAAGTAACTCAGTTATATTAATCCATAATATTTATTTCCATTAATATATAATCATGAATTTAATATAATTCAAATCATTTTAAAATTTATATTTAATAAATTTTAAATGATTGCACTCACCAATTCATATTTACATTCTTCTTCAGATTGCACATACTACTATACTAAGTTTATTCTGAATCACTCCACTAAAGCTTAAACAGATTAATTGTCGCAAAAAATGATGCCTTCACAATCACTTCTAGAAAATCGAGGTTCATCTCACCCAGCGATCATGCGGTATATCTACATCCTTTACATAAGGACATGCATGTAAAACATATTATAATACCCTTAGTTTCACTTTTAAATTAATCTTATGTGACTGTTTTTCATCTACTATATACTGCCTACTTTGATTTGGCATTTTCTTAGATATTGAATTTTGGCAATTTATAACTTGCATATATAGGAATTTGACTAGAAGACAATTTTTTTTTTTTTTTGGTGTTTCTTTTTTTTGAAAAAAAAAATGGTAATAAAGTTATTTTTCTAACGATGGTGATTTTAGTTTTTCTTTTTAAAAAAAGTCTTTCACTATTTTGTGGAAACCAAATTTGAGTTATTTATAGATCAGAACTATCATTTTTGAAATTTATGGTAAATCTGACAAAAAAGATATGAATAAAATTTAACAAGTAGATTGAGGCACATAAAAATCCTAATACGTGAAAAGGGTTCAACGTCCAATAATGAAACCTTTGAAAATGAACTCTTTGTTTAAGGAATGATTTGCTAAAATAACAAATATTAGATATGTTATTACAAGATATAACATTAGATAATTAATTGCAAGTTCTAGCAATTACGAGTTTTAACAATTTAATTACAAGTTATAACAGATATATACATTATACCCATTCCATACCAATTACATACCCAAATCTGTTAGGATATATGTTTGAGCATGTAATTGGTATGGATTGGGTATGATGTATATATTTGTTATAATTTGTAATTAAATTGTCAAAATCCATAATTAATATTATGTAATGTTATGACCCGTAATAACGTATCTAATATTTGTCATTGTAACAAATTTTTTTTTTTAGTTACGTGCCTAGAGTTGCAATTAGGTATTCAGATTAGTATATAAGATAATAAGAAATGGTCCTTATTCAAATTCTCCCCACATTTCACCAACACTCAAATTGAGCATTATGTGCTTAATAACTCTAGCAATTGGTCAACAACTCTCAAATGTTACTTCTTGTAGGACTTTGAAAGAGTACATAATAGTAGTAATGCATTTTGAAATTCAGAAAGTGCAATAAGATAGGATAGAATTATAATTGAGTGATTTGATACATTTTCATCCATGATTAATTCTTATGGCAAAATGTTCGTAGATTTTCCATTAGAACTCTTTAAGGTGAGAATATGCATAAGGTATTCAGAATCTCATTTTATAATGCAAAATATATATATGGATGTATACGTAAAAGAAATAATATCATTGATTTTTCAAGTATTAGATTCTTCTTTTTTTTTTTTACCGAGCAACCTTTGATATTCTGCGCACTCTCTTATGATCAGGTAACTCATATTATAATGTTAGACTATTCTTATTGCTTCCTATTGTTCTCGATAGCTTAAAGAAATTGATTCCTACTCTATTTATCTTTTTCCTAAGAATTTCGCAAGTTCATTTTAAGACTCCTATTAAAAAATTTCCTAATCTCGTTAGATTTACGTGTACTAATTGTTGAAAAAAATATGGACTAACACATAATAAATATGATACAATTATGAAAAAAATGGAAAAATAACGACACCAAGAATTTTACGTGGAAACCCTTCTAAATAAGGAAAAAAACCATGGGCAAAGAGGAGCAACCGATATTACTATAGTAAGAAATTTTACACCGTGTAGGCACAAGTACAATACTCCCAAAAACTTCTACACACACAAAAGAAATACTCTCTTTTGATTTTTCACCTTACTAAAATATCGCTCACACTCTATTTTTCTTCACAAACTATTTTTATTTAATAGCCTAAGGTATACCTCATAGATAAAATACTCAATGTATTTTATTCTCTCTGTGACTCTCTTTCTTTTTCCTCTTATTGAGGCAAATCATCATATTGACTCCGTATTTTTGTTTCTGAGATACACTACTGTAAGTATTAAAATTTTTATTGAAATTAAATTCGTAAACTAATTTGGACTATATTAAATTCAAATAGGCCAAATAATGTGGCAAGTCAAATTAAAGGGGGCACTAAAACCACACAACATGTCAAATTTATGAGGCAATTCAAGCCAAATTAAAGGACCCACTAAAATCACACCACGTGTCAAATTTATATGGCAATCCAAGTCAAATTAAATGAACTACTAAAATCCCACCACATGTTAAATTTATGTGGCAATCCAAGTCAAATTAAATGAGCCACTAAAATTGCACCACATTTCAAAGTTATGTGGTAATCCAAATCGTATTAAATGAGCCACTGAAATAATGAGACGTGTACATGTGACATGTTCTAACCAATTAAATTAGATCATTCCACCAAGAAATGTGATTAGTCAATTCAAATTTGACCAATCAAGTCACAACCCTTACAACTATAAATAGGAGTCTCATTATTTAACCAGAGGGACTTTGACAAGAACAAGAGGTAAGAAAAGAGATCATGTATCAAAGATTACAAATTTCTTACAATTTACAAGCTCAAGATCAATAACAAAACAATAATCAAGAAGTTCAAGATCAAAATACTTTCTTACACTAATTATTCATCATAATCATACAAAGGTTCATGACGGATAATTCAAGTTCAAGATCGAATACAAGATTCAAGATTAAGCTACTCACGCCCTTGAATCTAATTCGAGTTCAACACAACTTTTTTTAATTACTTAATCAGAGGATTACTATAGAGATTGTAACACCCACTACATCTTGTAATTCAATATAATATATTTGTTACTCCAATTTTTCCTGTCTTGATTATTTATTTTTCTTGACTCAAAAATTTTTTGCGTACAAATTTAGGCACGCCCAGTGGGACCTCTCTACCTCTCATCTCTTCACACCGATCATCAAATTTTAAGAATGTTAAACATAACATCTAAGAAGTTTGACTCCAAACCTATTGTTACTAAGGCTGCTGATTCTAAGTTTTCCTATGAGGTGGAAAACATACTAGATGCTACCATGGAAAGCTTGGGACCCATCACTAGGGACAAAGCAAATTTGCCAGGACAACAAGCACTTCAAGTGTCATCTACATCAGTTTCTTTTGTGAGCCTTCCATCTTCAAAGAGGGCAAGATTCTTTAAGAATGAACTAGAAGAAGGAGAACATATAGCCGAAACGTCGAAAAGACATTGTCTTGGCTCAGTCCATTTAAGACAAAGGACCATACTAATCAAGAAGATGATGGTGTCTTGATTACTAGATTTGCTCCAGTCACTCCTCGTAACTTGTCCCAATAAAGTTTTAGTTTAAGAGAAAATTCATGATTTACTCCTTCATCCTTAATGGCCATCCATGAAATGGTGACTAAACACTTTGACTGTTGAAGAACAATTGGCAAGTTTTACAAAGGCAATTAAAGTTCTGACGGAACACGTACAAGATCAAGATAGTCGAATTGTCAAGCTGACAGATAGAGTTGAAAACGTTATAGAAGGGGATTCAATTCATGCACCTGGAAAGCTTCCCAAGGTACAAGAAAAGGGAGAGTCATCTCGGAAGCAAATACATATTGGTGATGAACTGCAAGTATCTGCCAATGGGGCAATTCCCATTTATCAACTGAAGGACTTCATCATGGGGACTATCAAGGATAAGTATGATGTTTCTTCAAAATCTTCGTTTACCTATTCCAAGCCATACACATCAAGAATAGATGTTTTGAAGATGCTTGTAGGTTACCAACCTCCAAAGTTTCAACAATTTCATGGAAAGGGAAATCCAAAGCAGAACATTGCACACTTTGTTGAAACTTGCAATAATGCTGGAATATATGGAGACTATCTGGTTAAACAATTTGTGGCTTCCTACAAGGAAATACCTTTGACTGATACACAGATCTTGAGGCTAGTTTCACTGATAGTTGGGAGCAACTTGAACATGAATTCCTTAATTGTTTTTATAGCATAAGGCATATCGTGAGCATGGTAGAACTCAAGAACATATGCCAATAGAAGGATGAATGTGTTATCAAATTTATCAATTAATGGAGAAATGCGAGCCTCAATTGCAAGAATAGACTTAGTGAGACTTTTGGAATAGACAATGCGTATTCAAAAAATGCATTGGGGACTTTGTTATATCATGCAAGGCATCAAATCAAAGTTATTTGAGGAACTAGCTACGTGTACTCATGATCTGGAGTTAAGCATGTTCTCAAGTGGAAATGAAGGACCACCTATCTTTGAGCCTTGTAAGGAAAAAGACGAAATGGAGGTGAAGAAAGGGGGCAAGTTTGCACCCATGTATGAAATTAAAGAGTCAATGAATGTTAAAGTCGCACCGCTGAAAGTTACCAAAAAGCTAAGTAAAAAGCAACGCGTGAAGACTACAATTTTCAGGATAATGTGGTAGAAAGCTAACTTTGAAGGAAATATAGGCTAAAAAGTATCCACTCTTGGACTCAGATGTTCCAGCAATTTTTGAAGAGCTTTCGGCATTGAAACTCTATGAGTTACCTGAAATGAAGAGGCCAAACGAAGCTGGGAAAACTAATGATCTAAATTACTATAATATCATCATTTAATAGGTCATCCTATTGAAAATTGTTTTAGTTTTAAAGAAAAGATCATGAACTTGGCTCGAGAAGGAAAGATATTACTTGATGACGAGAAAGAAATTTCGAATTAGATCTCTATCACTTTTGGCTCACTTGATCCTATAGTTCTCCGCAACATTGTCGAAATACATGATTGTGGAGATGTCCTAAACATAACACCACTAATGATGATCAAATTTGGTGACTTCGAACCAATTGATGTCAATATGTCATCGTTCTTCACTTTGATGAATTAAATAATAGTGGAAGAAAAATATCTAAAGGGAAACCAATCCTGTGATGATCATATTGATGATGGAGTTTGGAGTTTGGAGTTTGGTAACATGACAAAGATGCTGCAAAATGAACTTACAAAGAGAGCCAAGTCAGAAAGTTACAAAAGGAAAAATGAAGAAACTACCCAAAACTCAGAGGGTAAAGAAGAATGTGAAAAATCAAGGGTCGAGGAGAATTATTACCAAAAGCCACATTCTCCAGTGACATTGGAGGAATTTTATGCCGAGTTGGTTCCATACAAAGATTTCTCATTGTGATCCCAAGGCCTCATGTTGCAACATTGATAATGTAAGGACCTAGATTTTTGTATTGCTTTAGTGATGCTTGGGATTTGGTTTCAGAAAGTTTTGGGCCAGGGTGACACCTTATGGAAGCCTCGACAGGCTATACGACCCCTTTATGGGACCCCTAAATTAGTTTAAACTCCTTCATTACTATTCATTATTATTCTAAACATTTTCAGTCGCTCAAAGGCTTTCCGAATCCTCTTTTCAAACTCTAACCAGGGTATTTCCATGGAACCTCCGAGATCAATCATACTTCACTTTCAAATCTTCAATTCAATTTTATTTATGTTGTTTAGGGCTATCACGGGTCTCCTACATAAATTCAAGTTCAAAGAAATTTCATTAGCTAAGTTTTTCACAAGTACCAATAGAAGGGTCAACTTTAAATGGTCATATCTCTTAGCACCAAACGAATTGGGTGACCCAAGACCTATCAAATCAAAGCTCTTTAATTAGCTTTCCAAAGCATTCGATTTCACCTCATTTGGAGTTCGGATAAAGAAGTTATACCCGTTTTTGTAAAGCCCTACTGTGTTGTGTTGCTTTCATTTTTCTAAGGAAAGCCACACGGGCAACCATACAGGCCGTGTGGCTTCTCACGAACCGTGCGGGTGTGCTATCATAAAATTTCTTCCCAAAATTATATTTTAAGTGTTGAATCACACCTCGTGACTTGGTACCTTCATATGGGCGCTTATACGGCTCGTGAAGCCCTATACGGTCCGTGAAGCCTTCTTTGGAACTGCCTTGTCTTGAAGAAAATTTCATAAATTTTTCTAAGTGTGGTCATACAGTCAGTCACATGGAATGTGTGACTTCACGCGGCCCGTGAAGCCCTCTGTGTGGTTAATTTTGTAAAATTTTTCTAAGTATGACATTTCCATTTTGAACATCCATCAAGCAAAATTTTCTAAGTATTATATCACCAATGGGTACACAACCGTGTAATGCCACATGGGCTGTGAATCCACCTATGAAGTGGTGACGTGAAATTTTTCAACTTATTTCATTAATGGCATTTTTGTAAATTTAATTTATTCTAATGACTTTTTGGGGCTTCTGATGCTATCTTAACACTTCCTAAAAACCTAAACGCTATTCCTAATTATCAAATTCATTCCTCTCAATTTGAAAATCCTCTCAAACTTCTCCTAAGAACTCTAGTGCCAATCAAGCTTGGGAATCAAGGGAAGGCCTAATGTTCTTCAAATTTCTTCTTGAAATTCCTTCCTTAGCTAAAGTATGTGGGTTTGATATTTGGTTCCTTTCAACCAAAGAGCCCCAAGACTTTTCTAGCAAATTTCATGAATTTTAGTTACTTTAAATTGAGGTTTTCAATTTTATTGTTCAATAAATTCAAATAATGCATGGGTAGTACTTATTTGATGATTTTAAGTTGATTAAACAGTTATATGATGAATTACATTGGTTTTATAAAGTTATGAATATGTATGTCCCTTTAAAAGGCTTGTGTATGCATGAGTGATTATATTATGGTTTTAAATATGAATTTAATTATGTTTCACTTGAATTTCATTATTATATTGTTGATTTTAGATTGAATCTTAATCATCCATGTTTTCCTCACATCAAATCAGAGTTTTTGCATTCATGAGTGAAACGAACCCAAAAAGTGCTCGAAAAAAATGTGCCTTGAAAGTGCCCATAATCGTAATTTTCATATATCTCAAAATTCATGTGTGTTATAGAAAATCTGACTTCATATTCGTGATCAGGGGGAAAAATTGAGTCGGGAATGGAACCCTGATTTTGAAGAAACCGTATCAAATCTGAAAATTCAAAGTTGGCGATTTCCAGTAAGGGTTCGTGCCCCTAGTGCGACGCGGCCAAGGCGCGCCCCTATGTAATTTTGCCCACTTGTTTTGGTTATCCTTTCCAAGGCCTTTGGGTCTTGGGCCTAAGCCTCCCCATGCATAAAAACGCCTATACTTAGCCTCCCTAAGTTCAAGAGGGAAGGACTGATTATGAAAAGCCACCTTGAACTCCTCTCAAAGCACCACATTGCTAATTCCCTTCTCCTCCTACCATTAATGGTACCATATTTGTGTTACCCTCTTGAGTTGATAATCCACCAACTCCACCTTCTCTTTCGACCTAACACCCATAATAGCCAAAACCTTGTAAACCTCATCAATGAACTCTTGAGGGTTCTCATACACCTTTGACCCTGAGAATTTCTAGGGATTCATCCTCATAAAGTCTCTCACCCGAGATGCTGGTGTAGGAGCATGAGAGGCTTGGGCCCCTTGATTGGCTTGAATTACCACAACTTGTGCAAGCAAAGTGAGAGCATCCCGGAGCTCACCATGAGCCGGTTGTTCCTTGGGTGTGCGGGCTCTCCTTCCTCTTGTATTAGGCATGATCTAGCATATCAAAGAAAAATCTGGAGAGGAGGGGGGGAATAACCTTACCTCAACTCTATAGCATGACATTGACCATGAAGAAGGGAAATACTTTCTAAAACGTCTCATAGCCTTTTGCTCATAGTTGTGGTGCACAACACAATAATGAACAAGACTCTAATCGACGCGGTGTGTTGGATGCGAGGACCTAACAACCTAGTGATCTGATACCAAGTTTTTCATGACCCAAGCCTAGGGCCTAAACGTGACATGGCTCATGGGAAACCCAAAGGGACACCAAGCAAGCCTCTTAACATATCATTATATATCCTTGATCGCAGAAGCAATAAAATATAGCAAGAGATAGTAAATAAGGATAACCGGGGCTACGGGACAACTTCCATATCATAAACATCAAGAATCAAGCTCATATCATTATACATATCATATCCAACAACACCTCTAACCATAGAACTTAGCGGGGGACAAGACAACCAACCGGGCTCACCCTCACAGTCAAGTACATAATAAAAAGAAAAGGGAGTATCTATACATAGCATAATATCAAATTCAATGTCCCCTAAGTAGAGGACTCACCAACTAGCTTTGAGAGAAATTATACTAGCCACGTAGAGGAGGATGATCAAGTGGGGCTTCAGTTCCTACATGGTAACATCATATAGTCATAGAGTATGCATTAGTACGTTTGAATGTACTAAGTAGGTAGGATGCAATGCAACAAGAGATAGGAATCATAATCATAATGCATAATAATAAGCAATAGATAACATATTATCAATATGGCATATATGATCAATGCTTAGGTAAACATACTTATGTGGAATATAATACAAGATGTAAGAAGAGACTATCATTATAAAATTTGTAGGTTAGGTACAAACCTTTGGTTAGTGGATCATCGCACTCTACCACCCATGGTGATTGAGGAACTAACCCCTCAACCCAGTTACCAAGGTATGAACCCCTTGATTGGTTGGTGGATAGTCGCACCCTACCACCCCTGGTGATTGAGGTTCTAACCCCTCAACTCGGTTACCAAGGTATAGTGTCAAGATACAAACCCCCCTACATGGTTACCTAGGCTCTTAACCCCCGAGTAAGGCACAATCACTTTCCAACACTATATAGGAGAATATCATATACATATATTCCTTTCATCATCATAAAGTCATCTAACTCATAAGACATGCATTGGACCTTCAATTCATCAAAATACATCAACCAGATATTTTATCAAACACTTCGCGGGTATGTAGTGCTAGTGTAAAACCATTCAATTCAGGAGTGGATTCATGCTAGAAAATTCAATATAAAACTATCAACATATACTTGGTAACACCCTCAAGCAATAAAGATGAAAACCTTTCATCCAATCTAATAATAGATCTTAGATTCATCACTCAAAACATACTAAAACAATTATAATTTCATGAAACCCCAACAAAGTGTGCAGTGAAATTCATAATAAGTAGGATCCATGAGTAATTCAACTTCAAATCATGCAAGTTTAGGTAAAAGAAAGTTTGGGCATCATGGGTGAAAGAAATCCATGAAAGAAACCTACATACCTTGACTTTGAATAATCCTTGAAGAAGATTGGAGATGGAGACTTGAGTCTTGAATGAGAACCTTAAGACCCAGATGAGTTGAAATTTGGAGGTGAAATATTGTCTAAGTGTTTGAGAGAGTATTTGGGAATGTCTTGAATGATATGAGGGTGAAATATGGCTAAATATAGGTATGTTCACACATGGAAACACTTAGACCCAAGACCCAAAAATTTTGGACCGAGATAGAAAAATAGTGCACAAAAATACACAGTAGAGCGCCCTTGGCACGTCGCGCCAGGGGCGCGGATTGCTCTCTGAAAATTGCATTTTGCGATTTCAAAATTTTGATACGATTGCTTAAAAATTGGATTTAGACCCATTTCTCCTCAATTTGACCCATTAACCAAGAATATAAAGTCAGATTTTTGATATCACACATAGATTTTGAGATATATGGAAATTATGATTATGGGAACTTTCGAGGCACATTTTCAGGCACTTTTTGGGATCATTTCAATTATGATGTGCATGCATTGATAGATTTGGGTGCCACTCTTTCTTTCATTACTCCTTTTATTAGTCAATAAGCTTCATGTGTGTCCCGAATTGTTATGTGAACCTTATGAAGTGTCTATCCCGATTAGTGAGATCATTATTGCTAAAAGAAAATATACGGATTGTCCTGTGTCCATATTGCATAAAGTCTTGCCTTGTAATTTTTTTGAACTTGACAGGATGGATTTTGATATCAATCTTGGGATGGATTGATTACATGCATATTATGCTTTCATTGATCGTAGGACCCATAGAGTGAGACTCCAATTCCCTAATGAGCTTGTCCTTGAGAGAGAAAGTCGTATGTGGTGGTCAAAGGTAGATTCATTTCTTGTCTTAAAGCCGAAAAATTGATTTCTAAGGGTTGCATTTATCATCCTGTAAGGTTTAGGGATGTTGAGTCTAAATTCCTTCCTAGTGAGTCGGTTCCGGTGGCCAATGAGTTTCTTGGTGTCTTTCCCAATAAGCTTCCCGGTGTTCCTTCTGAAAGGGAAATAGACTTTGGTATAGACCTCTTTTTCGATACACAACCCATTTCTATTCACCCTTATCGTATGGCCCTGATGGAATTTAAGGAGCTGAAGGATCAATCAAGGGATTTTTAGGAGAAGGATTTCATAAGGCCTAGCATAGTCACTTTCGGGTGCATCGGTGTTGTTTGTAAAGAAAAAGGATGGTTCCCTTAGAATGTGCATTGATTACCAACAACTCAATAGAGTCACTATAAAGAACAAGTACCCTCTACCAGGGATTGATGACTTTTTTTATCAACTACAAGGGGCTAGTCACTGTGTTAAGATTGTTCTTCGGTCCAGATACCATCAAGCAAAAGTGAGGGAGTGTGATATTTCCAAAATGGCTTTTCGCACTAGGTATGCTCACTTTGAGATTGTGGTAATGTCTTTCGACTTGACTAATGCATAGGCTCTATTTATGGAACTCATGAATAGGGTTTTTCAATCCGTCCTTGATATGTTTGTGGTGGTTGATGATGTTCACGCTCCCATAAGAAAGCAGTCGCTGTCAGTAATTAACCTAACCGGAGGTTAGGGTTGAATCCACTGGAAATACAGGGCTTGACTATGGAGATCCACTATTAATAATTTCAAGCATCGATTGCTAAAATCTCTAAATGGAGGAGGGGTTTGTGATTTAAGAACAAAAATAAAAATAAACACTATACTAACTATGCGGGACGACACTCAAATTTTGGGACAACTTAGGAATTGTTTTCCCCATGATTCGTTGACTCACTTACCCTAGACAACACAACTCTAATTGAGAATTCGCATGCAGGACAGTAACTTAGGTTCTTCCAGCCCTCTTATGAAGGTGAAGGTCAAATTCCACCATGGCGTATGGTCGGCAACCATGGTGTGCCAACTAATTGTTACCCATTGTCCCAGTCAACCTCCCCTTGGTTAGGTTTGGTTGATTAGACAAGAACACATCAATCGAATCATATTGTCACTACCTTGGTCGGGATCATGATAGTAGGCAGGGTTCGGTGTTAGCCACCACCAAACAACAATCAAAATAGTAAAATAAACAATACACACAAAACCCCAATCAAAGAAATGCACAAAGTCTAAGTTATTTCAGGTCAACTACTCATGGTTCCCACAACCCCAAGTTGTGGGTGCTTAGCTACTCATGGCTAAGGCAAAATCAACAACAATGAATAAGAGAGACATAGTTGAGGGTTTATCTAAAACAATGAAAAGCAAGAACACCTTCAAGTTACACACCATAAGTTTGGATTAATGGAGAATGATTGCAATTTGTGTTTTGCAATCCCCCAAAAGTGGGTCTTCAAATTGAAAGATAAGATCTATTCTAAATCCTAAAAATGCTCTTAGAATATTTACAAGTATCTCTGAATGTCGAATCTCCCTTTAAAGAAAATCTAACATTACCTATGTATACTAGTTACAAAAACATCCTAAAAAGTAAATAGAAAAGGCAGTTGATAGCAGATATGTCGCACAGGTACGACTCGTAGGGTGACCTACGAGTCGTAATCGGGGTCTTGTAGTCAGCACATGGCATTTTGGACTTGACTGTTATGACACACTGTTATGTGTCATTGGTTGGGCTACGACTCATATGCTCGTCTCATAGTCTAGTCCTTCAGTTCTTGGTCCAAACTTTTCGCTCACTGTTTCTTGCTACGATCCCACCTATATGAGTTGTAGTGAGACCAATGACTCGTAGAGTAGCCTCGTAGGGCTGACCTCCACTTGGTAGATTCTTGATTTTGCTCACTGTTTCTTGCAATGAGAGCACCTTACGACTCATAGTTTAGGCTACGGCTCGAAGGATGGCTTGTATGTCCTGCACTTCAGTAAAATCTGCAATTTTCTCCCAAAATCATATCAACCTATCTGTTCTGCAATAACAACATAAAGACACATACAAACCACAAAAAGTCGCATTAAGAACTTATAAAATCCCTTGTTTTAGGCGCCAAATGTGTTGTATTTTGATAGCACATCAACACTCTCAACTTAGAACTGTTGCTTGCCCTCAAGCAATGAATCAATCTAAGCAGATAATGAGAAACACATAGTAGCTACTGTAATGGCATATACATCACATAACACCAATTCAGGTACCCAACTTCTCGTTTTCAAAACCTGATTGCAAAGCTACTAAGCAAACCAAAACACAAAGATATATCCGACAATCCAACTATGACAACCAAAGGAGTATAAACAATCCACAATCACTGGACTAGTCAAATACTAATCATGTAGTGCAAATGCCCTCATAGAAAAGAAATCCATTTATCTCACTCAAGATGCATTCAAAAGTCAGGGACTGTGCAATCATTCTCACTCTCACAAATGAAATTCATGTATAATAACTAACACCATAGGCTTGCCTTTGTACTCAACTCTGGACTGATGACAAAGTGGATTCAGATCACTTTAGGACTTAATGGGCTTGTAACATAGGCTCATGGGGCATTGGCATGGCATTTTAGACAAGTAGTGACTAAAACCTATCCTTGAACCATATTTTTCCACACCTTTACCTCCAAAACTCAACCATTTTCGTTAAATCCACCCTTATTCTTCTTTTTTCAAGCTTTTCCCAAGTGCTTTCTTTCTCTTTTTTCAGTTGTGCCTTATTTTTGAACTCATTTAGCTATTCACTTCAATCCAAGGCAACTTTTCTTTTCTTTTTCTCACACGACACATGACTTTTTCCTTTCTTTCTTTTTTTCTTTCTTTACAAACTAACCTCCTCATTTTCATTACTTTACCACAATAAATGTCACCCTTAACTTAGGCTTTTAGCCTGAGGTGAAGCACAAAATATCTATTCCCCAAACAAGGGCCACCATTCGTAGCCATCCTCAACTTAGGTTTTTAGCCTCAATCAAGGTTCACATGTCCAAGGATAGACCAGGGCCAATATCAAAGTGTTTCACAAAACAAGGCTAGGCTAGCTAGGTGTCAAGAAAGAGCAAGTGCATGAAAAGCTCTAACCATTGGAATAAGATACAAACGATCACATTTGGTAGGTTATTTAGGCAAAAGTGGACTTCACTAAAAAAATAATGGCCTAAGATTCTTTCCCAATAAACCACATCACAAGTCTAATTTTAGAGTAATAAGGCAAATTCTGAGTCCATACATAATACATAAACGTGGCAAAATAAGCTCACACACATATGGCATCGCATACACAATCAAGTATAGACTTATAGGTTATGCTTCTAGCATCAACTTGCCTTCTCTTTGTCAGAACAAACATTGTCAGATAATCACATGCACGATTGCAAAAATAACCAACAATCTTAAAAATTTTTAGGGCACCAAATTTTCAAATATTCAAAAACCATTTAAAAACTATATATATATATATGCCAAAAGATCATAACTACTATATATCTATGAATTATCTACACTACCTAAACATATCGGTTCAACAGAAATTAAAACATCCACAAGGAAAAAGAATCACGACAAGAAAACCTTGGGATTAAAATGGGGGAAGTTATGGACTTGAGGTTACTCATACTTCACTCAAATCCATAACTTCCCAAGAGGTTACTCATACTTCACTCTAATCCATAACTTCCCAATAATTTTTGATGATGTTCACTCTCCAATAAGAAAGCGGTCACTGTCAGCAATTAATCTAACCAGAGGTTAGGGTCGAATCCGCAGGGAATACAGGGCTTGATTACAAGAATTCACTATCAATCATTTTGAGCATTGATAACTAAAATCTCTAAATGGGTGGTTTTGTGATTTAAGAACCAAACTAGAAGTAAACACTATACTAACAATGTGAGAAAGCACTCAAATCTAGGGATAACTCGGGAATCATGTTCCCTATGGTTTGTTGACTTAATTACCCTAGAAAATATAACTCTAATTGGGAATTCGCATGAAGGACTGTAACTTAGGTTCTTCCAGCCCTCTTGTAAAGGTGAAGGTCAAATTTCACCATAGCGCTTGGTTGGCAACCATGGTGTGCCAACTAACTGTTACCCATTGTCCCAGTCAACCTCCTCTTGGTCAGGTTTGGTTGATTAGATGAGAACACATCAACCGAATCCTGCCATCTACTTTTCTTTTCCTATTCGTTACTACCTTGGTCAGGATTGTGATAGTAGGTAGGGTTTGGTATTGGCTACCACCAAACATCAATCATAATGAAGGGAAATAAACAATATATGCAAATCCCAACCAAATAAATGCACCAAGCCTAGGTTATTTCAAGTCAACTACCTATGGTTCCCACAACCCCAAGTTGTGGGTGCTTAGCTACTCATGGATAAGGTAAAATCAACAATAGTGCAAATGAAAGACATAGTTGAGAATTTACCCAAGCTAATGAAGAATAAGAACACCACAAGTTGCAAACCACAAGCTTTGATAGATGGAGAATGAGTACAATGTGATTCTTGCAATCCCCAAAAGTGGGTATCCAATTAAAAATTAAAATCTACACTAAACCATAAAAATATTCTAGAGAGAATATTCAAAGATTCTCTACAATATTCAATTCTGGGATCTACTTTTTAAAACCCTACATAAAGGACTTATAGCATGTACAATTTAACCCTAAAAAATAACCAGAAAGACAGTTGGTAGCAGGTACGTAGCGCAGCTATGAATTGTAGGGTGGCATATGAGTTGTAATCAGGGTCTCGTATCAGGCACTTTGCATTCTGAACCTGACTACTACGACCCACTGGTACGATTCATTGCTTGGGCTATGAGTCATATGTTCCTCTCCTAATCTAGGCCTTCAATTCTTAGTTCAAACTTTTAGCTCTCTATTTCTTGCTACGAAACCTCCTATATGAGTTGTAGTGAGACCTACGATTGGTAGAGTAGCCTCATTAGACTAACCTTCACTTAGCAGATTTTTATTTTTGCTCACTGTTCTTGCTACGAGATCACCCTACGACTCGTAGCTTGCATTGGGTAACGATTCATAGACATGGCTCGTATGTCGTGCATTTCAGCAAAATTTACAATTTTCTCCTGAAATCATGCCAACCTATCTTTTCTGCAAAATAAACACAAAAATACATAAAAATCATAAAAAGTCGCATTAAGAACTCGCAAAATCCCTTATTTGAGGCACCAAATGTGCTGTATTTTGACAGCACATCAATACCCTCAACTTAGAACTGTTGCTTGTCCTCAAGCGACGACTCAATCTAAGCAAGCAATGAGAAACACATAGTAGCTACTCTAATGGCATATACATCATTTACTCTAATTCAGGTACCCAACCTTCATTTTCAAAACCAAATTGTAAAGCTACTAAGCAACCAAAACACAAAGATGTATCTGCCAATCCAACTATGAAAAGCAAAGGAGTATCAACCATCCACAATCACTTGGTTAATCATATGTCAATCATGCAGTGCAAATACCCTCACAGAAAAGAAGCCTCTCTTACTCACTCAAAGGCATTCAAAATTCAGGGACTATGCAAAAAGCCTCACTCTCACAACTGAAATCATGCAAAATGACTAACACCATATATTTTTCTCTATACTCAACTTCCGGATTGGTGATAAAGTGGATTCGGATTACTTTAGGGCTTAATGGCTTGTCACATAGGCTCATGGGGCTTTAGTATGGCATTTTAGGCAAGTAGTAACTAAAAGTTATCCTTGAACCATGTTCCTCAACACGTTTACCTTCATACTCAACCATTTTCACTGAATTCGCCCTTATTCTCCCTTCTCAAGCTTTTCCCGAGTGTTTTCTTTCTCTTTTTCAACTATGCCTTATTTCTGAACTCATTTCTGCTATTCTCTTCAATCCAAGGCATTTTTCTTTTCTTTCTCTCACCCGGCTCATGACGTTTTCTTTCTTTCTTTCTTTCCCAACTAACCACCTTATTTTCATTACTTTACCACAATAAAGGCCACCCTCAAATTAGGCATTTAGCCTGAGGTGAAGCACACGATATATATTCCCCAAACCAGGGTTACTATTTGTAGCCACACTCAACTTAGGCCTTTAGCCTCAATCAAGGTTCACATGTTCGAGAATAGACCGGGGCCAATATCAAGGTGTTTCACAAAACAAAGCTGGGCAAGCTAGGTGTCAAGAAAGAGCATGTGCATGAGAAGCTCAAACCATTGGAACAAGGGATAAACTATCACATTTGGTAGGTTATTTAGGCAAAAGTGGACTTCACTAAAAGAACAATGGCCTAAGATTCTTTCCCAATCAACCACATCACCAGCCCAATCTCAGGGTAATAAGGCAAGTTCTGAGTCCATACATAATACATGAATGCGACAAAATAAGTTCACACACACATGGCATCGCATATACAATCAAGTATAAACTCATAGGTCATGCTTCAAGCATCAACTTGCATTCTCTTTATCAGAACAAACATTGCCAGGTAATCACATGCATGATTGCAAAAATAACCAACAATCTCAAAATTTTAAGGGTACCAAATTTTCAAATATTCAAAAAACATTTAAAAACATTA
>JAOTQR010006524.1:5270-18563 GCA_025774065.1 Solanum ossicruentum | reverse complement strand
TTAAGTCGGTTGAGGTTTTTGTCCACACTTATATATTATATTCTATGTAAGATTAATGATTTATAAAGCATGATTTATTTAAGCATTGATCATACATGTCATATTGCTATTATGCTATCTATTGCTTATCATTATGCATTTTGACTATGTTGCCTATTCCTTGTTACATTGCATCTTGCATACTTAGTACATTCAAATATACTAACATATACTCTATGCTCATATGATGTTACCATGTAGGAGGCAGAGCTCCACTTGATCCTCCTCCTCCTCCGCATGACTAGTGATATCAATTCAAGCAAGTTGGTGAGTCCTCAATTCTGAGTACATAATTCTTTGGATTTATGCTATGTATTGACACTTATTATGTTGGAAACTTATGATTATGAGGGTGATCCTAGTTGCTTGTCTTGGCCATCACTAAGTTCTAAGTCTAGAGCTATTGTTGGGCAAGTTATGTATTATACTTAAGTTTTGACTCATCTATGTTATTTAAGTACTCTCTCACTTAGTCCCAATTTCCCTTATTGATGTTTTCTTTTGTTGTTTGTTCTTGCTTCCATGATGAAGGATGTATGTATGATATGCTAAAAGGCTTATTTGGGGTTCCTTCGAGTTCTCCATTCGCCGTGTCACGTCTAGGCCCTAGTTTGGGTCATGATATAATGCTAGTTCAAAATCATGCAATTCAAGAGTGAAGCCATGCAAGAAAACTCAATGTAATCAACCCACCAACACCTGGTAACACCCTCCTGCAAGATACATTGAAACCCCTCATCAAATCTCATAAAAGATCATAGATTCATAACTTAAAACATGCTTAAACAGTTAACATTTTATGACACTCCAACATAGTTTATAATCAGATTTCATAGTAAGATATACACATAGTTAATCCAACTTGGAAACATGCAGTTTACATAAAAAGGAAGATTGGGCACCATGGGTGAAAGGACCTAATGGTTTAAACCCACATACCTTATGTTTGGGGATACCCTTGATGAAGATTTGAATGAGAACTTGAAGCTTGAATGAAGTTCTTGAGATTCGAAAATGAGTTTGGGATAGTTAAATTTGGATAAAATATTTGGCTAAGTGTTAGAGAGGGTTTTGAGAGTGTTTTGAGTGATATGGAGTTTAAAAATGACTAAGTATGAGTATTTTTAATTATAGGAGGGAATGGGCCAAGACTCCAAGGCCTTAGGCCAAAACTGAAAAACTGGGAACAAAATAGCACTGATCTGCGCCCTTGGCGCGTTGCGGCCAGGGTGCGGATCAACACTGGAGAAACAAACTTTTGAAAAATTATTTTTCACTACAATTGCACTAAAATAGGGTTTATACCCATTTTCAACTCAATTTTTCCCCGTGATCACGAATATGAAGTCGAATTTTCGATATCACCCATAGATTTTGAGATATATGAAAATTACGAAAATAGGTATTTTCGAGGCACATTTTCGGGCATAGTTGGGGCATATTAATATTTCCGCCTTGGGAAGATTCGTTCTCGAATGTCAAAGAAACTTACATAAGAGAGATACTTAAGATAATTTGAGCCCAACAAAAGAATGGAACAAATGCATTTAATCATCATTTCAAAAAAATCTCAACATAAGTATCAAAAATCACCATAAACTTGTCAAAATAGACATGAATGCATGCAAATGACATAAGGACTAGAACTTGAGACTTGAAATCATGTAGGGGACTTAAATTAGTACCTTAGGCTTGAGTAGAGTGGAAGAGATATGGATATCACTTTTGCATGCACGCATTGGCTTCCCATGTGGCACTTTCAACTTGTTAGTTCCTCCAAAGGACCTTAATGGAAGCTACATCCTTGTTCCTCAACCTCTTCACATTTTTATCCAAGATTTCTACCTTTCATAAGTCAAATTATCTTCCACTACACCTATAACATCCAAACGTACAATGGCACTTGGGTCACCCACACACTTCCTCAATATAGATACATAAAAGACCCGATATACCATACTCATATCATTGGGAAACTCCAACTGATATGCCACCTTAAAAATTCTTCCCAACACTGTATAAGTATCGACAAATCTTGGACTTAATTTAACCTTCTTGACAAACCAGACCACACCCTTCATGGGTGAGACCTTCAAATAGACCCAATCACCAACTTTAAATTAAAGATCCCTTCTCCTCATATTGAAGTCGAACTTTTGTCGACTTTGAGCTATTTTCAACCTCTTCCTTATCAAGTCCACCTTCTCCAAGGATTCCATGACTAAGTCCGGACCCAACAAAGCCATCTCCCCTGCCTCAAACCATCCAACCCGGGATCTACAATATCTACCATAGAGAGTATCAAAAGGAGCCATACCAATGCTTGAATGATAACTATTATTGTAAGTAAACTCAATGAGTGGAATGTGTTCATCCCAAACACCCTTAAACTCCAAAATACAAGCTCTAAGTATATCCTCAAGAGTTTGGATAATCTTACAGCATGACCATCCGTTTGACGGTGAAAGGCCGTGCTAAGCTTAACCTTGGTACCAAGACCTCTTTGAAAGGACCTTCAAAAGTGAGAAGTGAATTGAGAACCATGATCCGATATGATAGACAAAGGCACCCCATGCAATCTCACCAATTCATGAAGGTAAAAATTAGTATAATCTTTGGCACTATAAGTAGCCTTTGTAGGTAGGAAATGACCCAACTTTGTCATTCTATCAACCATAACCTACATAGAATCAAAATGCTTTCTAGTCTTAGGAAACCTAACCACAAAATCCATGTTGATTTCCTCCCACTTCTAAGAAGGAATCTCTCTATGTTGGGCTTGGCCACTCGACCTTTGATGTTCGGCTTTTACTTGTTGGCAATTGTGACATCCGGATATGAACTTAGCAATATCTTTCTTCATGCACCACCACCAATGCACCTCCCTCAAATCTCTATACATCTTTGTAGAACTTATGTGAATAGAATAGTGTGAATTATGAGCCTCATCTAAAAGCAACTTCCTCAAGTCATCAACATTAGGCACACATATTCCACCTTGGTACTTAAGGGCACCATCAACCCCTTGGGAGAAAATATCCACTTTACCATCTCCACCTGGCTTTAATTCTAGCAAGGCCGGGTCAAGATCTTGTTTTGCCTTTACCTACTCAATTAATGAAGATTTGAACCATCAATAACCACTACACCACCATTGTCAAACTCCTGCAAGCTAACTCCAAGTCTAGCGAATTGATGGACCTCTCTCGCCACCTTTTAGCCACTATTACTAACATGTCCTAGGCTATCCATAGACACCCTACTTAAAGCATCAGCCACAAATTCGCCTTATTAGGGTGATAATGCACACTCATATCATAATCTTTAAGGATCTCTAACCATCTTCATTGTCTCAAGTTAAGATCTCTTTGAGTGAACACATATTAGAGATTCTTATGTTCAGTAAACACATAAACATGAACTCCATGGAAATAATGGCGCCAAATTTTCAAAGCAAATACCATGGCAGCCAATTCAAGATCATGGGTAGGATAATTCTTTTCATGCACCTTAATTTTCCTAGAGGCATATGTTATCACCTCACCATTTTTCATCAAAACACAACCCAAACCAATTCTGGAGGTATCACAATACACAACAAACCCTTCCAACCCATCTAGTAGCAATAAGATAGGAGCAGAGACAAGCTTATCCTTAAAAGTTTGGAAACTCTTCTCACATTCATTCATCCACATAAATTTTACTTTCTTTTGGGTCAACTTAGTGAAAGGAAAAGAAATAGAAGAGAACCCGTTCAGAAACCTCCGATAATAACCCTCTAAACCCAAGAAGCTTCAAATGTCCAATGGAGTCAAAGGTCTAGGCTAATTTCTAATCACGTCTGTCTTCTTAGGATCCATCTTAATGACATCACCTGACACCAAAAGACCTAGAAAAGCAACCTTTTGCTACCAAAACTCATAATTTTTATATTTAGCATACAACTTCTCCTCCCTCAAGATTTGTAACACCACCCTCGATCGATCCATATACTTCACCTCTCTATGGGAATAGATCAAAATATCATCAATATAAACCACCACAAACAAATCAAGGTAGTGTTTAAAGACCATATTCATAAGATCCATGAAGATAGCCGGTGCATTAGTCAATCCGAAGGAAATAGCCACAAACTTAAAGTGCCTATACCTAGTGCAGAAGGCCATTTTTGGGAATGTCACACTCCCTCACTTTCACTTGGTGATACCAGGACCAAAGATCAATCTTAGAAAAGTGACTATCCCCTTGAAGTTTGTCAAAAAGATCATCAATCCTTGACAGAGGGTAGTTATTCTATATGGTGACCCTATTGAGTTGCTGGTAGTCAATGCACATTCTAAAAGTACCATCCTTCTTCTTCACAAACAACATCGGTGCACCCTAAGGTGATTGACTAGGCCTTATAAAATCATTCTCCAACAAATCCATCAATTGTTGTTTCAACTTCCTTCAATTTTGCTGGGGCCATAGGGAAAGAGGGAATAGAAATCGGTTTAGTATCGAGAAAGAGGTCTATGCCAAAATATATTTCTCTTTCATGAGGAACACCAGGAAGCTCATTGAGAAAGACATCAAGGAATTTATTAACCGCCATAACCGACTCTATGGGATGGACTTTGGACTCAACATCCCTAACCCTCACAAGATGATAAAGACACCCCTTATAAATCAAATTTTGGGCTTTAATGCAAGAAATGAATCTATTCTTTACAACCACATCATCACTCTCCAACTCAAGGATTGGTTCATTAGGGAATTGAAATTTGACTTTATGGGTTCTACAATTAATATAAGCATAATATGCATGCAACTAATCCATCCCAAGAATGATATCAAAATCCACTATATCTAATTCAACAAAATCACAAGGAAAGATTTTATGCAAAATGAAAATGGAAAAAATTTCTAACACCCTTCTAGCAACAATGGATGAGCCAATGGGAGTACACTCTCCATAAGGCTCAAACAAAAATTTGGGTTTGACATGGAGCTTTTTGGCAACAAAAGGAGTAATAACAGAAAAAGTGGCACCCGGGTCTATCAAAGCATACACATCAAAACAAAAAACCTTTGACATACTAGTGATGACATTGGGCACCTTATCCATCCCTTTTCCTTGTGGACGACTATCTCTAACCTTGTTGCGATTACGAGGACAATCAGTCACCTTATGACCCAGTTCACCACAACCATAGCAAGTATTAGTTTCCATCAAACATGGGCCATTATAGCCTCTACCGCATCTTGGGCACATAGTATTAGGAACCACACCACCACTACCTAGGACCCTTGGGTTGTCATTAGAAAACCTTATATTAGGAGCATTAGAAGACCCTTAGACTAGATGAAACTAGCCACCCTTGGGACTTTGGAATCTACCTTTAAAACTGGCCCTCTTGGCCTCACCACTTCTCCTTTTTCTAAGCTTTTGCCCCTCTAATTGTTCGGCATATGTCATGAGGAAGGATTAAACCATAACTCGTACCAATATGGTGGTTTAGCCATTCCTCATTGACCAAGTCAGACACACCCAACACAATCGTGTTCATCCTAAACCTCGACTCAGCCACAAATTGTGGAGCATCTTGGACAGTTGGTTGATCTTGAGGGCATACTCCCTCACACTCATGAACCCTTTCTTGAGGTTCATCAATTACATCATTTTGGCCTCCCTTAGCTTTGCCGAAAATAACCAGTTAAGAAATGCCACCTTGAACTCTTACCAAAGGATGACATTATCATTCCTCTTCTCCACTTTCCATTGGGTAAACCAAATTTGAGCCACCCCCTTGAGTTGGTAGGCCGCCAAATTTGCTTTCTCCTCTGATATAACCCTCATACTAGACATCACTTTATATACTCCATCAATAAATTCTCGAGGATCCTCATCCACTTTAGACTCGTGGAACTCCAGTGGGTTCATTCTCATAAAGACTCTCATCCTTGGGGCCGGAGTAGAAGCATGAGGAGCTTGGGCCTTTTGATTCATTTGGTTGGCCATAACATAAGCCAACATGGCAATGGCATCCTGAAACTCTTCATAGGGCACTCCCCTATCTTGAGGAGAGGGAGGAACCGGTTGTTCCTCGGGTGTATGGGCTCTTCTTGCTCTTGGGATCGGCATAATCTAGAATCGCAAAGAATATTCATTAGGGGAAAACCTTACTTTAATTTCTATAGCACGACATAGATCACGAAGAAGAGAAACATTTCCTAAAATGCCTCGTAGACTCTTACTCATAGTTAGGGTGCACTTCATAACAATGAATCACTCTATTCAACGTGGTGTGCTAGATTCCGAGGACCATTAACAACCTTGTGCTCTGATACCAAGTTTTTCACAACCCAAGACTAGGGCCTAGACGTGACAAGACCAATGGGAATCCCGAAGGGACCCCAAACAAGCCTCTTATCATATCATATACACATCTTTGGTCGCGGAAGCAAACTCAACAACAACAAGGGACAATAAAGATGGAAAACTGGACTAATAAAAGTCTTTGATAGCATAAAACATAGAGGAGTCAAAGCTCAAAACATAATTACATCATTTTTTCCAACAACACCTCTAAACATAAATTTGATCAAGGGCCAATACGCTTTCCGAGCTCACCCACATAGTATATAAAGTTCAACATAAAGAGAAAAAAATTGACAAGAGTAAGATAGCTAATGTCCCCAAACTTGAGGACTCACCAAAGCTCTTCTTTCAATTTCCAAGGCTAGGCATGTGGAGGATGATCAAGAGGTTCTCTGGTTCCAAGGCTAGGCATGTGGAGGATGATCAAGAGGTTCTATGGTTCCTACATGATAACATCATGTAGGCATAGAGCATGTGTTGGTACGTTTGAATGTACTAAGTATGTAGGATGCAAGGCAAGAAAAGATAGGGAACATAGTCAAAATGCATAAATATAAGCAATGGATAAGTATAATAACAACATTACATGCATGATCAGTGCTTGAAATAAAATATGCTTGTATAGAACATATTACATGCTTTGGAAGAAACCATTATCATAGACCAAGCAAACTATTACATGGAATCCAAGGCATATCACCCCCTTGGAAGGATATTGAGGTATTTAACCCTCAATTTGTATATGGGCATAGCATCCCCCATCAAAGTGGTCAAGGTATATATCTCTCAACATGGTAGATTAGCATAAAACTCCCCATCAAAGTGGCCAAGCTATCTACCCATCAACATGGTAGATGGTCATAGCACCCTTTATCAAAGTGTCCAAGGTATATACCCCTCAATATGGTAGATAGGCATAGCAACCCCCATCAAAGTGGTTGAGGCATACCACCCTTCAACAAGGTGTCTTCAACTTGCAATACTATAGATACTTTTCATGAATTCAATACATACATACAATCCCTTCATCATCATAGCATCACTTAACTTATAAGCCATGTAATAGACCATCAATAGTTCAAGAATCCATAACAAGACATTTTAAACACATGGCATATATGTAATGCTAGTTTAAAACCATGTAATTCAAGAGTGAAGTCATGCAAGAATACTCAATGTAAATTATTCCACCAACACTTGCTAACACCCACATGAAAGATACATTGAAACCCCTCTTCAGATCTCATAAAATATCATACATTCATAGCTCAAAATATGCTTAAACAGTCAATATTTTATGAAATTCCAACATAGTTTATAATCAAATTTCACAGTAAGAGATACCCATAGTTAGTTCAACTTGGAAAAATGCAATTTACATAAAAAGGAAGACTGGGCGCCATGGGTGAAAGGACCCAATGGTTGAAACTCACATCCCTAAAATTTTGGGATCCCTTGATGAAGATTTGAATGAGAACTTGAAAATTGAATGAAGTTCTTGCGATCCAGAGATGAGTTTGGGACACTTGAATTTGGATGGAAATTTAGCTAAGTGTTAGAGAGGGTTTTGAGAGTGTTTTGATTGATATGGAGTTGAAAAATGACCAAGTATGAGTGTTTTTACATATAGGAGGGCATGGGCCCAAGACTCCAATGCCTTAGGCAGAACTGAAAATCTGGGAACAAATAACACTGATGTGCGCCCCTGGCACGTCTCAGCCAGGGCGCAGATCAACATTCGATAAACAAATTTTGAAAAACTATTCTTCACTATGGTTTCTCTGAAATCGGGGTTATACACTTCCCCAGTCAATTTTTTCCCTTAATCATGAATATGAAGTCGTATTTTTGATATTACGCTTAGATTTTGAGATAGATGGATTTACGATTCTAGGCATTTCCGAGGCACATTTTATGGCATTTTTGGGGAGTTTCAATATCTCCCCCTTGGGCATATTCGTCCACAAATTTAAAGAAATGTACATAAGAGAGGTAATCACAATGATTCAAGCTAATATAAGAATGCAACAAACACATTAAAAAATCATTTCAAAAGAATCTCAACATAATAGTCAAAAATCACCATAAACTTGTCAACATAAACATGAATGCATGCAAATGATATAAGGGCTGGAACTTGAAACTTGAAATCATGTAAGGGACTTAAATTAGTACCTTAGGCTTGAGTGGAGTAGAGGAGATATGGATATCACTTTTGCATGTCTGCCTCAGCTTCCCGTGTGGCACTTTGAACTTGTTTATTCCTCCAAAGAACCATAACGGAAGCTACATCCTTGTTCCTCAACCTCTTCACTTGTCTATCCAATATATCTACCAGAACCTTGTAATAAGTCAAATTATCTTCCACCACACCAACAACATCCCAAGGCACAATGGTACTTGGGTTACCTACACACTTCCTCAACATAGATACCTGAAAGTCCAAATGAACCATACTCATATCATTGAAAAACTCCAACTCATAGGCCACTTTACTAATCCTTCCCAACACTCTATAAGGACCCACAAATCTTGAACTCAATTTACCCTTCTTGCCAAACCAGACCACACCCTTCATGGGTTAGACCTTTAAATAGTGCCAATCACCAACTTTAAATTCAAGATCCCTTCTCCTTATATCGGAGTAGGACTTTTGTCGACTTTGGAATATTTTCAACCTCTCCCTTATCAACGTCACCTTCTCGAAGGCTTCCATGAATAAGTATGGACCCAAAAAGGCCACCTCTCCCGCCTCAAACGATCCAACTAGGGATCTACAACATCTACCATAGAGAGTCTCAAGAGGAGCCATACCAATGCTTGAATGATAACTATTATCTTTAGCAAACTCAATGACTGGAAGGTGTTTATTCCAAGTACTCTTAAACTCCACAACACATGCTCTAAGAATATCCTCAAGAGTTTTGATAGTTCTTTCATCTTGGCCATCCATTTGAGGTTGAAAGGTTGAGCTAAGCTTAACCTTGGTACCGATACCTCTTTGGAAGGACCTCCAAAAGTGAAAAGTGAATTGAACACCATGATCTGACAAGATAGACAATGTCACCCCATGCAATCTCATCAATTCATAAATATAGAAATTAGCAAAACCTTCGGGACCATAGGTAGCCTTAATCGGTAGGAAATAAGCTGACTTTGTCATTCTATCAGCCATAACCCAAGTAGAATCAAAATGCTTTCTAGGCTTAGGCAACCCAACCAAAAAATCCATGTTGATTTCCTCCCACTTCTAAGTAGGTATATTTGTATCTTGGTCTAGGCCACCCGATCTTTGATGTTCGGATTTTACTTGTTGACAATTGTGAAATTCGGATATGAACTTGGCAATATCTTTCTTCTTTCCACCTTACCAGTACACCTCCCTTAAATCTCTATACATCTTTATAGAACCAGGGTGAATAGAATAAGATGAATTATGAGCCTCATCTAAAATCAACTTCCTCAAGTCATCAACATTAGGCACACATAATCTACCTTAGTACCTAAGGGCACCATCTCCCTATTGGGAGAAAACCTCCACCTTACCATCTCTCACCAAGGCTTTAATTCTAGCAAGGCTGGGTCAAGATCTTGTTTTGCATTTATCTCCTCAATTAATAATGATTTAGAACCATCAACAATCACGACACCACCATTGTCAACCTTCTGAAACCTAATTCCCAATCTAGCTAACTGATGAATCGCTCTAGCCATCTCTTTGTCACTATTACCAAGGAGTGCAATTAACCAGTAGCACAATTATATAACATCTAACAACAATATACAAGATAATATAAGTCATAGTTACAACATAATCATGTTTTACGTAGGTAATCTAGCATAATCCAGGCAACCACACATACTTAGAATAAATATAGATGCTTGAATCAGTGCATAATCTAGCACACAGCCACTTGTTAGCCTCATAAGAGAGTATATTTTAGTATTCTTTGGCCACACATACATACAATAAAGAGTTAGTCTCAGTGTACATACAACTCACATGTTCCCAGCCTGTCCATCCCCTTTTCAGGCCCTTCTCGTAGCCAAACAGTGTAAGAACTCAGCTAGTATAGCAGCTACAATCGACACAGCCCTCAATACAACAACTATCATCCCATAACATCATATATATACAACACACAGAACACATACAACTATATACAACCTATACTCCACAATTCAATCCATAAACAGTACATTTCTGCACGTTCCAGTTCAAAGACGCATTAATTTTGACTTAATCTAAGTTTTAGAGGAAGCCTAGCCTATCTGACAGACGAGCTCTCATATTCCAAACCAATCTAGCTGAATTTTCCCCCTCCAAATTGCTTCCCAACGCTACTCAGCTGTCAAAACACAATTCAAATGTCATTACCGCTTATTTGGCTATAAAATATCAGGAAATAAGTGAAATTACATCAATTATGACTAAAATGGAAAAAAATAAGATCCACACCCTAAATACCAAACCAACCCCCATAAAATAATCTCTGCATTACCCTATATCTATAGCCAGAAATTGAGCCCAAAATAAACCATGAAGATAGAGAAATGGCTCAAAACAAAGTTAAAAACTTATTCTTTTCAAAACATTCTCTATCAAAAATCTAAAAAGACTAGCTAAATCAGTGAACACCTAGCATACCACGGTGTTCCTCTTTGAAGGTAGAATAATTTGGATACAAATTTTACTTAATTCCACTAATAAATTACTGAGATATCGCAATGTATAGTTTTCACTCATTTTTGATATAGAACTGATGACAAATCGAGATTTTACCTCAAAATATGCTAAACCCCAAATTCAACTTCACCACGGCATTCCTTGTGAAAATTTGTGTCGTGTAGCTTTTTGAATCACCAAAATCAAATAAGAAACTCCCAAAATTGCTATATAAATTTGGAAAAAATATGCGTATATATAGCTATAATCTCCTAGAAATATATATGCGCATACAAACAAATGCTCCCTTTTGCCCACTAACTGCCATGTGGCAGTGCTAGGTCATGCCATATGGCAGACCCAAGACATGCCATATCACCCCCTCTTCCTTAGCCTTTCACTTCCTTTTGTTTCTGTCATTTTGGGCTCGTCTGGACTCTAATGTTTGCAAATGAACTATGTAACCCTATGGATTTCAAAGTTCTGGATCCAATGGTGCGGTCGAAATTTCTAACGAAAGTTCACACGATAAAGTCAAGGGCCTACTTCATTATTTGCAACTTTTAATGAAAGGCCTTGGGGGGTGTAATTGCATTTGTACGTCCTTGATATCAAATAAGTGATCATCATAGACCAAAATTGATGTTTCAGAGCTAACCTCACAATCAAGATTATCATTCGAGGTACGGTTCCTGAGGGCGTTGGCTGAGATAATTGCTAACTGATTCTAGTGGCTATATTTGCAAGCTATGATGTAACTATACTAGAGATGCTCCTAGCCTAATTTGACCATTCCAGGCCTAATGGAGCCATGATGAATTCATATGTTTGACTCATTTTGGGGCTATCTTGCAAAGATACATTGTCCTTAATGTGCTATTATTTGCAATTTCTAACAAATATGCATATGTTATGTTAGGAAATGGGATTAAAAGATCACAAAAAGACAACACTTGGCAAAACCTTAAAAAGGGAGAAAATGTACAAAAGAAAGAAAAGTTTTATCACCAGCACACTCGATGATCCATCGAACACTTAGAGAGACTACCTAGCATTGCAGCAACTAAGGTTCTAGCTCAAGTAAAGTATACGGTCAGAATCGATATCACAAAACATGTTCGACGCAATGCAAAATGGCATAAGAGATTGCTTAAAGTTGCAGTACTTAAAGCCCCAAAACCCTTACACAAAGGAGATGTGATGGAAACTTCTGTGAATCGTAGAATTGAATTAGTAGAAGGAAGAGCCATCACCGAATGTGACTGAAGAAGATGCCTTATGAAGATGCTGAGGAAAGTGATCAAGTTTTGGCATATCATCACAGTTCTCAACGATGGTTGACCTTGACCGTCGAATGACATTTCGTAGCATAAAGTTTCACACATTTGTATGGAGTATATAAGCAATTTACAAAGGACATTGTACATACCATATTATAATATATTCTTCTTCTAAGTTTTAGATAGTAGTACATAGAACTTTTCTTTTAGAGTACAAAGGAGATATAGGGTTTTGAAGCTTTTGGGAAGCAAATTGGAGTAGATTGGGTGGTGATAGTCAACTAGTGTGTGGCTAAAACCCCCATGTTAGGGGTATGCTATTGATATGGGTTTTTGATTTCTCTATTGGGTCTTTGATATTTTGACTTATTTGCAATTGATTTGAGTGGATTTATATCCATTTATATGTCTAATCTATAATTTAAAGGTTGCAAACTTGGGGTTTACTGTAACATCCCACCTTATAATACCAGTATAATGCAAGTGATATATGATATGTATGGTCAAATTAGCGGCCATTTTTAAAAGTTCTTCAATCTTATGTTATTGGGGGATATATGCGTCTAATGCTTAAGAGAGTCGAGTGTATACCTGTTTTGTGTCAAATTGAAGAGATCACGGCCTTAAATGAAGTAAGAGAATTATGGTGCTTGTAGGACTTAGTAAGCTAGCAGGTGAGTCACCTACTTAATTGACTTAAATTTGCTAGCTAAACGGAGATAATGCTCGATGTCGAATTAGTCAAAATCTGATTATGAATAAAGTCCGTGTTAAGGGTGTAAATTTGGCCCATATTTTAGCATCACCCAGGTACTATATTTTCATCCCTAGAAGGATATTAAAAAGGTCCCAAAGACATCACAACCCACTTTGGAAAATAGACATCCCAAGCCCATCAACTTTGGAACCCAATTAGGCCCAATTGTGAGGGCCAAGCTGCTGAGTCA
>JAOTQR010006513.1:2142-12317 GCA_025774065.1 Solanum ossicruentum | reverse complement strand
TTATCTAACTCATAGCAAAAACACAAAGTAATTATCATCCACAAAGATAGGGAACTCCACATAGTCACCCCCTCCTAAAAAATATTGTCATAAATGTGCAAGGGACAATAGAGACTAAGTATACAAAGAAAGAAATTAGTATGAGAATTCCCCTGGTTTGGATCAATCTTGTTGTAGTGGTGGTTGAGCTATAGAAGTGGTTATGGGGGCATCAATGCCCTCATCTGCTGGTTTACTTTGAAGATTAATCAAAGGTCATACGGGCTCAAGCTAATGTACACCAGATGTGCTTATCATGGATTTGTCTAGAAGAGATGATGCTTTCACATTGTCCATAATTTGGCTCTCCATCGATGCTAGCTCCTCATGGTCCTCTTGGCTTGGCTCCACTCCCACTATTTCTTCATAAGTTTCTAGGGTGCTTACCTTCTGGGTTTCTTCATCACTATCATCCAGAACATTCATGTTTAATGCATCATCGGGGACCATAGCCATATCCACTCTGAGTGGATCTTCGAACCCGTAAAGGAAAATGCTCAAGTTTTTGGACCAGAGTGATACTAGCTCTTTCTTCAACAAATCAAAATTGGATTTTAAAGCTAATGTGTCTGCACTGCCACCACCTACCTTCTCTACATCTGCTACACTATCTTTCAAGTTGGCCAACTCCTTTCTATGGTCATCTATCATCATTTCAAGTCTATCCATCCTCAGTTTGTCAGTCTCCATCAGCTCCCGCTGCTTGGCCTCGACCTCAATATATGGCTTTAAAGCTTTGGATATGGTTTCCTCAATTGGCTTAGGCACAAATGACTCAACCCTAGTGACACAAAGATAGGCTACTTTTGCCAGTCATCCAAATGAAAAAATAGTGGCCTTAGTGAGTGAAGGTTGGTCAGCTGTAGCCTGTGCCTCTGCTTGTGCCTGAATGGTGGGAATGGGGGGAGGAGATTAATGTAATGTAAGGGAAGGATAGGTAATATCTACCTCATAATGCAACTCTATAGCTCTGGACTCGAGGGCCTCAACATTAACGACCAGCGTTTTGTCGATCGGCTTATTCCTTGCCCTATCTTCCTCATCCCTCACGAACTCTACCTCAATTTGTTAGATGTCAGTAGATGCCAATGGAGTTACCTCGACACTAGTCTTCTTGTTTCTAGGCACTGCTACCTGTGTACACAAAGCTGTGATGAGGCTTGGGAAACGCAAATTGATTTGCTCCTATTTTTCCCTGGTGAAGATTTTTGTAGCGATAATTGACACAAGATTCAACTCTTTTCTAGCCACAACACAACTAACTAATGCAACTTTGGCATGTCAAAGTATTGAATCATTCTGAGAAGGCATCAAATTTCTGCTAAATGAATCCAAACCAAAACCTTGATGGTATGTTCATCTCCTTCTACTTAATAATTGCTCCCCCTCTAACTACAAGGGAGTTGCAATTCCAATCAATGGGGCTAACCATGCTTTTATGTACTCAAAAGTCTTGAGTTGCATTAAATCTTTCAGGTAGCTCTAGAATGCGCAACCCAGCATATAATCAATTTCGGCCTCACCACATGGGACTTGCAGAACCTTAACCTCTATAGTATCAAGAGGTTTTAGCACCATTTGCACTCTGCTTTTGCTACTTGGAAGGGCCTGGCAATATGTCTCATAAAAATCATTGACTAGGCTGGGTATGTGCATATCCTGAGGTTTGGTGAAGAACTGGAAGTTATGGAATTTAAGGACTTCCCAGACCTCCGAGTATTGATCAATAACTTCATCAGTTGATAGTTGTTTTTCTTCTAAAATTATCCTATGCTCTTCAACCCTTTGCCTATTGAGATGTCCTAGAGTTATTGTTTCCTAAATTCTCTATGAAGGTTGTGATAAGGGGTCATGTATGTCTTAGTCCTGGACTCACTTCAATGTCTCCTAAGACTAGATTCCACTGGCAAAGATGATGGTCTAGTAGACTTAGACAGAACATGTTTTTGCTTGGTCATCCTAAAAATATACTCTAAACATTGTGTGAGTGCCAATCATAAAGCATTTGGGTTTAATCAATTATACATGATAGACTCATTTTTGATAGATAGGTCTATTTGACAGCAAATCATGTTAGGAAAATATGTTGAAATGGTTCATCGGTCAAATAGACCATCACCTTTATTGCACAAAATTCAGAACTCTGATTAATGCTACTTTTGGCGATGCTCATATACACTCGGTGATATGCCGAATTGCTTCGACGATGGTGAATTCCACTGTCCTAAGTTGCAACATTCCAACATGATGATAAGTCAAATAAATAGTGCATATGACAATTAGACACATTGTTTTGTTCACTTAGGAGGTCAAAATGATCATCACTGATGGTGACTGGCATGACCATTCATCCATTCATTAAGAATTCAACAATTTTACTCCAAGAACATGGATGAGTGTCACACACTAACCCACTATCAAACATCAATGCATGCTTATCTACTGATTATCACAGTCACATGGTCTCCATAGCTATAAACTCAATCGATATAAGATTTACCCTTAAGAATGATGTCACTTAATCTATCATCGGGCAAGTTCACTTTACTCAAAAGAGTTTACGGGTTACTCAGACTTCACCCATAGACCATAAGAACAATCAATTCAAACAAGCAAGCATTTTCATTTAAGAATTCTCATGATCATGGTATTATCTCAAGTGAAATCATTTAAACAAGGTGAAAACTATGAAATTGAGACAATACCCATGAACATTTCCATAATTGGGAAACAAATCATTCATTCTTAAACCTTGCCCGAGTCATAAGCAACACCGATTTCAACATATTTTAGAGCGAATCAAAGCCCACAATAAATCACTCACACATGCAACACAGGGTTTTAGCATCATCAAAAAGTATCACCTATATGATTTCTAACCAGATTTCAAGCATAAAGCATGATTAATAGACTCACAAACCCTGATCAACCTTTTTATCAATAGCATTCTTCCAAAAGAACTAAATCAAGAAATAAAAATATACCTCTTCAATGGTGTGACATGATGAAAATCCTTTATGATGCTTTGATGATAAATATCCTCAACTTCTTTATGAAAATTTTCAAAGAAAAAGCTAAAAGGGAATGTTGGCTTGTGGAAGAAGTGAAAGGAGGGATGGTGAAAAGTGAAAGGACCAAGGCATTTGAAAAGCCTTAAGTAGGTCAGAGAGCCATGGACATTTGACGATGCTGAACAACACCACCTAACATATTCGGAAGTATGCCGAGTATGCTAGGGACCACTTTTCAATGTCACCCAAGTTACACCTCCTTTTAGATGATAAAACAGTTGCTGTCAAGAAATAGAATCTAACCAAGGTTAGGATCAAACCCAAAGGGAATACATAGACTCAAGAGAATTCAATGATCACAATTTGAGTGGTTAACCAACTTATTGGGGAAGGGGGGGGGGTTTGCAATAATCAATGTACAAATAAACCAACTACTACAAGAGAGAAATCAATATGGAGAGAAACTAGGGTATTGTGTTCCCATGATTCTCTAACTCAGTATCACTGAATAATCTAATTCTTTTCTAGTATGTAGCATGTAGGACGGTAAGTTAAGTTTACCAAGCCTTTTGGTCAAAGGTGAGAGGTGACTTCACTATGTGACTTGGACCTTGTCCATAGTGTGCATTACTAACCCTAACTTATTAGTCCTAGTACAACCTCTCCTTGGCCCAGTTTGATTGATTAAATGAGAATGCATCAATCGAATCCTGTTAGAATTTTCCTATTCATTACTAGTTTGGTTCAGCCAATAACACTAGCTAGGTTCTAATATTGGCTACCATTAGAAAAGATGCAAAATGAAGAGAGGTAATTGATACATACATGCATACTTTGCAAGAATAATGAATTATCTAATTTTACTTTATTGGTTCTTCATGTTCCCACAACCTTAGTTGTGGATTTAGCTACTCATGCTTTGTGTAGATGTAAGGATTATGGATTGAGAAAACATAACCGAACACTTACAGAACCGAATTTTAAGAACAAGCAAATCCAACTTCAATAAGAATGACAAACTTTAAGATGAAATTCAAATACAAGTATTCTCAAAGACTCTCTAAAGTAATCTCATAATTTTTCTATAATTATTGAGTTCTTTGAATGCTAGGCGAAAACTTCTGAAAAATAGCCTAAAAAACTTATTTGGAAAAAGTAAAATACAAGCCCTAACTGAAATAGGATAACTGGTCGGCACGCCATATGAATGGGGTTTACGGGCCATATTGCATTCCATGGCCCATATATCGGGGTCTCGTACAAAGAAGTTAGAAATTTGGACATAAAGTCTACGACACCTGTCTACGACTCGTAAAGTAGTTTATGACCCGTAAAGGGATTTCGTCTGATGAATCTTTAGAAAGTCCAATCTCTGATCCTCAGGGCACGAACCATCTTCTATGACTACTAAATCATTCCATGACTCATCTGAATGTTCGTAGAATCAAGTTCAAAAAAGCCCCTCGTTGGAATTGTTCATAAAACCACTTTACGACCTATAAAATGATCTACGACCCATAAAATGATCTACGGCCCGTAAATGGTCTCATATAGCAGTAAAATTCAGCAACTTCTACACTTTTTCCCAAAATCAAGGCCAAACCTATGATCCTACAAATATAACACAAAAACTCATAAAATTGACTAACATCATATTGAGAACACACAAAATTCCAAGTTTTAAGCATCAAAAGTGTTGTATTTTGACAGCACATCAACACCGTCAACTTAAAATTGTTGTTTGTCTTGAAGCAATGGACTCAATCTATATAGCTCATATAGTACACACAGACCTCAACCCAATGGCATACATCACATAAATCTCAAACTCAGATACCCACACCAACTTTTCAAAATAGGATCAGATACATGATCCAATAACTATCTAGCAAATCAATACGGACTAGTGCATGCAAAAACAAAACAATAACAAGTGAGGTTATATCAACAAATGATAATTACTGAATAAGTCTAATGCTAACAATTCAATACAAGTGTACTCACAAAAGAAGTTCCATATCTGACACTTAATGATGTTTTCATGTATGACCTTAGGACTATACAAAATCACTCACTCTCCCAAAAGATATTCATCTATCATGTCTAATACCATAGACTTTCTCCGATACTTATGACTAAGACCTTCCACCAACTGGACTAGGATCACTTTAGGACTTTCTAGGCTTCTAACTTAGGTTATGGGGCTTTCTTGTGGTATTTTAGGAATATAGTGACTAATGGCCCTCCTTGACACTGCGTTTATTCTGCACTTTTACCCTACCAACTCTATTATTTTCTCCTTATTCTCACTTTCTACTATTTCAAGCTTTTCCAGGTGCTTTTGTTCTATTTTTCAGTTATTTGCCTTGCTTTTACACTTCATATTTCTTCTTAGCTCACAACTAAGGCATCACTTATTTTTCTTACACCCAGTACATGATTTTTCCCTTTTTCTCTGTATCACTAACTCCCCTCCTCAATTTTGTGTTTCACCCTTATGCCAACCACCCTCAACTTAGGCTTTTTGCCTATGCTGAGATGCACAATATCCATCCTCCAAACCAGGGCCACTTTTGGTAGCCACCCTCAACTTAGGCTTTTTGCCTCAGCAAAGGTGCATAATGTTCAAGGAAGGACCAAGGACAAATTTAAGGATTTTACAACTAACAAGGCTAGGTTGATCAAGTATTTTCAAAGAATACATACATATTAGGCTCAAACATTAGGAACAAGGGGTATATTGCAATTTTGGTTGGTTATTTAGGCTAAGTGGACTGTTAAGAACAATGGTCTAAAATCCTTTCATAATCAAATTACTCTACAGTCTAACTTAGAGTAATAGGGTAAGTTCGGAATTAGCATAAAACACATGAATCTAGCAATTTAAATTCACATTCTGCCATGCCCCGGGAGGGTACCGTAGACGCAACTGGCACTAGAAGACTATTGCTATCCCCAAGCAAACCATCTAGTCTCATTGAATTCGTTCAATCAACTCATATGGGGAAGATATAAAGAGGATAATAGATTATTAGTGGCTATCATAATCACTATAATATAAAGTATGACAGAAGCATCTCAATAGAAAGGAGATGGGAAATAATCAATCCCGACATCAACAATCAACTGTTAATATCTATGAAGCCTCTATAGCTATCCTCTATGAAGGTACAACGATAGGCCATGGCTACCACAGTTTAATGAAATAATCAAGAGTAAATGAAATGATAAACATGTTCGCCGAAAGAAATGGAGGACTCACCAAGTCTCTGTCTGGAAATCTAAGAACCTCAACGATTAGCCTACTGAAGTCCTCTATGTACAGAATTTGCATCATAAAATGATGCAGTGCCAAAGGGGCGTTAGTATGTGGAATGTACCATATGTAAAATGGGCTAAAGTAAATAATATATATGACATTAGTTCATCAATCACTCATCCTCAACTCAAAGTAAAGGACAGGGCTCTATCCTCAACTCAAAGTAAAGGACAGGGCTCTATCTCTTTACCATCTATCAAGAAATCACAAAATCACATCAACCTCAGAGTGCTATCAATAAGGAACCTATCTAGGAGTTTCTATAACCGACAACTACCATCTATGAGCTAGTGATAATACAACGAAAAGATGTCGTTGCCATATCCATCCAGTGTCTTGCCAGGGTAAAGGACAAGTCTGTTGGGGATCCCAAAGAAGTCTGTCAAGTCCTCCAAGGGACAAAAGAAACATTCGTATTCATGGTGTAATCTTACCTATGCTGGCCACATAGTTAATGGGTGCGAGTGGGACTCACTCTTACCTATTTCGATGATAATACTCCTCCAAGGACTCGATATGCTCATAAGTCTATCAATGTCAGGCTAGTTATATAACAAACCCCCCTCTCAAGCAGGGACCTTATCTCATCTATCATTCTATCAACTCAAGAAATCAATTCTTCTTTCAAACACTCTCTCAATCTAATTTAAACCTCAATAATTTCAACTTCATCTACTTCAGCCATCACAATACTCACCTCAAGACTCAGACCCCAAAACTCAAGACATCCATATATAGTCAAGGCTCTAACATCACCCTAAGTTCATTATTGTTGTCTTAAAAGGGAAAGTTATATAGAATAAGCATAAAATCAGTCAATAACACATGTAATCAGTAATTTAAAGTATGATGATCATCAATTTGAAATAACACATAAGAATTCATGATAAATATCAAGGAATTCCTCAAGAAACTCAACCTATAACCTATCAACTATCAACTACCAACCTAATCTATACATTGGGGAACATGGAAGAACAATCCCATGTTCTGGGTAACCTTTACATACCTAGAGTGACGAATCGCCAAGTCTTCTTCAAAGGATTGAGACCTCACCCTAAACCCTCAATTCTTTCTTCTTCTTCTCTCTTAAAAAGTATGTTTAGACTTAAAATATATGGGTTCTTGGAGCCCTTCGCATGAATTAAAGGGCTTAAAACGCGCTTTGGGACTTAAAAATGAGTTGTGAATACCCAAAATTCCCTTCCTATAATTAAAAGAAATTTTTTTAAAACTGATGTACTGGTCTGCGACGCGCCAGGGGCTCGAACTAGTACAGTTTCAAAATTTTTTGGGAAATTAAATTCTCATCGAAAACTTATAAAAATAAATAAACGTAAGTCTATACTGATCACAAATTCTGTCTCGAATTTTCCATCAGAGCTTTGGAAGACACATTGTGTGCATGATACATTTTAGGGGTGTTTCAGTTATATCACAAGGTGTTACATTATCTTCCCCTTGGGATCATTCGTCCTCGAATGATGAGTAAAATTAGAATGAAGCATGAATGACTTCAAAACTCATCTTATTCCTTACTCGAGAACACTCGAACTCTCAACTATCCATCACCTATCTATCTCTGTCTTAGACTGGTAATAGAATTGGGTTAATGCATCAGCTCAACCAAAAGAGACATTCAATAACGTTAAGAAAAAGGAAATTTACCTTCAACATCATCATTTGGCATGAATAGGTGCAAGTATTTGAGTTTCATAACTTCCTCAGCTTCCCACATAACTTCCTCAACGAATTGATTCCTCCATAGGACTTTAACGGAGGCTATCTCTTTATTCCTCAGCTTACGAACTTGTCAGTCAAGTATCTGGACTAAAATTTCTGTGTAAGATAGCCTATCCTTCACTCCCGTACTCTCCATAGGAATTGCTAAGGCAGGATCCCCCAAATACTTCTTTAACATTGACATATGGAACACCGGGTGAACTCCCTCTAGCTCAGGAAGCAAGTCTAGCTCATAAGCATACTTTCCAATCTTTCTTACAATATGGTATAGTCTGATATAACATGGACTCAACTTTCCTTTCTTTCCGACCTCATGACACCCTTCATGGGTGACACCTTCAAGTATACCCAATCATCCATGTCAAATTCCAAGTCTCTTCTTCTCACATCTGTATATGAGTTTATATGACTTTAGGCTATCTCTAACCTTTCTGATGACTTTCACCTTCTCCATGGACTGGTGGACAAGATCTGGTCTAATCAACTCCACTTCACCGACCTTGAATCGGCCAATTTATAATCTATATCTCCTCCCATATAATGCCTCATAAAGGGTCATCTGAATGCTGGCATGATAGTTATTATTATATATGTGAACTTCATTAATGATAGATGATCATCCCAAGTTTTTTTGAAGTCAATAACACACGTTCTCAACATATCTTCTAAAGTCTAAATGGTGCGTTCTGCCTGTCCATCTATCTGAGGATGAAAAGCCGTACTCAAATTCACTTTCGTACCCAATCCCTTTTGGAAAAATCTCCAAAATTGAGAGGTGAATTGAGTTCCTCTGTCCGAGATGATCGACAAGGGAACCCTATGCAACCTCACAATCTCATGAATATACAGTCAGGCATACTTCTCAATGGTATAAGTTGTCTTGACTGCCAAGAAGTGGATTGATCTCGTCATCTTATCAACAATCACCCAAATCAAATCATGCTGCTTTTGGGATCTTGGTAAGTCAATGATGAAATCCATGTTGATCGTCAGACACTTCTATTCTGGAATTTCAAAGTTCTCAGCTAACCCTCATGGTCTCTTATGTTCAACCTTAACTTGTAGACAGATTCAACACTGTCTTTCTTCATCCCGTTCCACCAATAGAATTTCCTCAAGTCGTGGTACATCTTAGTAAAATTGGTGTGAATGGAATATCTGGATCTATGAGCTTCGGTCATGATCCTATCTCGAACATCATCAACATTGGGCATGCACAATCTTCCTTGATACCTCAATACCCTATCTCCCCCTTTGGAGAAAACCATCACCTTCTGCTTGTGAACTGCTTCTTTCAATTGGTCTTTGTTCTCCTTCACCTTCGATACTAAGGATGAAGCAGAACCATTCTGAACATTGACCCTTCCTTTATTGTTCTCCTTAATTTGCACTCTTAGTCGAGTCAATCTATACACTTCCTTAGCTAGTTCTCTGTTTCCTTCCTCCACATAGGCAATTTCTACCTATATACATCTTTCTAAGAGCATCAAAAACAATGTTAGCCTTACCTGGGTAGTAGAGAATGCTCATATCATAATCCTTGAGCAACTTCAGCCATCTCCTCTGTCGCAAGTTGAGCCTTTCTGGCGGAACACATATTGCAAGCTTTTGTGGTCAGTGAACATATCCACATGCACTCCATACAAGTAGCGACGCCAGATTTTAAGTGCGGACACGACTACTGCCAACTCAAGATCATGAGTTGGATAGTTCTTTCTCATGGATCTTAAGTTATATGGAAGCATATGCTATCACCTTCCCTTTCTACATAAGTAACCCAATCCCACTTGGGATGCATCACAATATATCACGAAGTCTCCTATCCCGTTTGGCAAGGTTAGTACTTGTGCTATAGTTAATCTAGTCTTCAACTCCTGTAAACGCTTTCCACATGCCTCAAACCACTAAAACTTGGCCTTTTTCTGAGTTAGCTAAGTCAATGGGGCTGACAGAGAAGAGAAGGCTTCAACAAATCTACGATAGTGACCTACTAATCCCAAGAAGCTTCTTATTTCTATTGGAGAAGTTGGTCTTGGTCAGTTCTTGACCACTTCAATTTTCTG